>CM044002.1:90103786-90318786 GCA_024085815.1 Flaveria linearis
AAATAAAGAAAACTATGAATCGGTGAGAAGGATGCATTGAGAAGAGAATCATAAACAGGATACAGTGAGAAGTAAATTAAGAACAGAGGATGTTACGTCATCTTTTTCATCTCATAGATAATACAATCCAACGTCATTAACGGAGCATTTTTTCAATTCTAACTACACTTGTTTATTGCACAAAGATAGAAAGATGATAATGCATTTTTCCAAACAGTTGGAACCTAAGCTGGCCTGCTACATATATAACCGGATAGAGATAAAGAAACAATGATTTTCATAGCTTCACGTTGAAAGAAAAAACCTTTGAAGCCATGTTGAAGAGAAGGATATATCATGATTTAAACATAATTTAAAAAATCAAATAATATATACAAAAATCCTATAAATTCATATCTACTTGTATCTAAAGTAGAGGAGCATAATAAAGTTAAGAGGTGTCTTAACTCAGTTTATACCCATATTTTTCAATAACTAGTAAAATGAACAACTGCAAGAGTCCTGAACTATAACAAGCCACCTGCTAGACCAGGTGAAATTGAGAATTGGTAATCAGCAGAAGCAACAACTAATAGATTTTATTGATAGCCAAGTCAACTCAGCCAAAGGCTTGGTGCTTTCTATGGACTGCATAACAACTCATTGACGCATGGATTATATCTACCCAGTCAATTAGATTCTATGGCGCCATTCACCCCACTGGCCATAACCACCATATTCTACAAACAACCCATTACGCCTAAAAGGATCCAATTATACCCCTACCAACATACTGCATATCGTGCATTCTCGGTTTTACTAGTTAACCATAAGAGTATATTGTACATCTAATGTAGTCATGATAACTCACCAATTTTAGTATGGTCTTGAAAGTACAAGAGTTATTGGAATTCTTTATCCGACGCAATCCAATATTGAACTAGGAAAAGTGACTTTGGAAATGGTTAATCATTACTCAGATTAGCTATGGGTGACTTATCATAGTTTAAGCATACTTTATCAAGCTATACATAATCTAGGACAACATTACCCACTGTATAACCTAGTCATGACCTCCAAATCCAATTCAATAGGCTTCAATAACCATCTAGAGTGGGAGTGATGAAAAGGTGTGACAAGAAATGTGGCAATCGGGTTTCTTTATAAGGGCAAAACGTCACCTCATGCGGACTATAGAGAGAGTCAGAGAGAGAGACGATACGATCCTCATCACCTAAGCCAGTCAGAAGGGAACATTTGGCAATCTTCATTTGCCGTTGAACCGCCCTAACCCTTACGGCTCGCAAAAACTTACACTTTAGTCCGAATCATTGTTAAGTCACCATAATCCATTGATCTCTGTTATCACAACATGTGTAAGATACCAAATTATTCCTTAATCCCCATGATGCAGCCCATATCCTCCAACGATGCAGTCCGTATTGTTTTTTTTTCTGTTGAAGCTCGCGATCTTTAGTTATTGTGGTCCGTATCGACTTAAAGAAGATTTTGGGTTATTTATTATTATATATTATTATAAACTTCTACGCGCTGACATGGTAGCTTGATCCCAGCTAGGGGCTTTGCCCCTTGGACCCCACTAGGGTTGTCACACCTTAGGCTATATGCTCATGAGGTTTTTGTTCAACTAGGGGCATTACATTGATTATCACACTCTACTTAAATCCTACATTATCCAAGGACATGAGAGATTTTAGACTCAAGTATTGATCCACTCCTATATCACCAACGTATTTTAGGCGTATTAGTTGTGGTTCGATAAGAGGAGATCTCCAAAATTAAATGTCATTGGGTGAAAACAATCTCAAGATGAGTGACCACCTGGGAAGTTTTCACTACTGCAACCAAAAGTACAAATGTGAGCTTCTTATGAGCAAAATAGACCATATTAGTGGTCAGAGAGGTTGGCTGTTACAAATGATATTAGAGCCACTCCTATGTCATTCGGGATTTTGACGTAAACCACATGAAATATGGTGAGTGCCCAGGTGTGTCTAGTGGAAAACCTTAGGGAAATCTCATATCCATGAATAGGATAATAGGGCAAACCTGATAATCGAGAAAGATAAGTCCAAAGGGGAAGGGTGATTGCAATACCCTTGGAAAAACCCCAATCGTTCATGTATAAAAGAGATGATAGGTTCGGAGGTAAAGATCTACCTCATATATACCAATGTGTTTTAGGCGTATTGTGTATGTATGTGACGATTACTCTATAGTTAAATGTGTTCTGGTGGCAATATTCCTATGATAGGTGACTTTTTAGGAAACATTCACAAGCTCAACCAATAGTAAATCTGTGAGCTCCTTGTGGTAAAAGCAAACCGTGTTGGTTGTATGAAAAGTTGAGTGTTACAAATGGTATTAGAGCTACTCATATGCCTTTCGAAATGGTAGGGCAAATCTCATTGATTTTGGTGAGTCATTAGGGGTGCCTTAGTAGAACACCTTACATAATCTCCCATCCATGAATAGTATGGCGGGGATAAATCTCATTAAGGATTATGAGAGCAAGGAGGGGGGTGATTCTAACACCCTATAAAAATTTCAAATCGGTCATAGACGGGAGAGAGGTTGGGTTCATAAGTAATTATCTGCCTTATATATTACAAACATGTTTTGACCGTATTGGATGTGGATGATAGGAGAACTTTACAGTTAATTGTGCTCATATGGCATGTCACACCCCTGCTAAGAGCGAAAACACGGTGATGTAACGAGACGGGATCGTGATAACACAATGTAATCAATAGAGATGCAAAATAGACATGTATGGAATGAATGACGTGTCATGACGATACCCGGCATAAAGGAGACTTGTGTCGTGTCTACTCAATAACCACGACTACATAGCCATAGGTGTTAACATTGTACTAAAATTCCCATAACCCGGGAACAAGTATCCAAAAGTATAATGGTATGAAATCAGACCAACAATGTCAAGTAATGCATGTCAAGTATTTAATAGTCTCAAAAATGCATCCAAGAGTCTCCACTAAGGCCGCACTCCTAGGATCCTCAGTTAATTGTATCACCTGAAAAGACATGCTCAAAATGGTCAACATAATTGTTGGTGAGTTCGTAGATTTAATCGTAAACAAAATTGATGTTGTGTAATAGTTTTGTGGAACATCGTAATTATAGTTATAAGTAAGCAAGGTCACATGACAACATGAGCATCACAACCAAACCTATGACGCACACACAGATATTAGTTGGAATATATTCACCCTAGGGCCCGTTCCTGTCCACTGTTGGTACTAACTAGTATATCAACAAACGAGGGTGGGGTGTCAACCCAATAGTACTACCAATACCTATCCGTCTGTTCCAACACCGGAATTAAATGGTTGTGAATCAAGTACCACATAGCAAACTCATGCATGTATCAGATAGAGACTTACAAAACAGTAACACGATAATTCCTAGAATATGAGTTGTACAGCATGAAAAGGGTGAGCATACTTTTCCCCCAAGTTTGTAAGTAATTGAAGTAATAAATCAACATAAAAAGGGGTCATGAAACTCACTTGATTAATAATAGAAGTAGATGTATAAAGGTTCCAGAAGATGAAGCAACAATCATTTTACAAGGCCCCGTTCCTGGGCACCTCACAGTTGGTCATTCATTGCACATTAACAAATTGATATGCATTTCATTAAATACACGGCGGAATTATGTGAGCAAAAACCATTCTCTATCATTTAAAAAGATATTGTTGTTAAGCAATACAATAATGTTAGAGTTACAAAAGATTGTTTAATTGTATTACAAAACAAAATATCATGACTTCAGAATGGATGTCAGATTTTCCCTGCCGAGTAGCTTCACCCTTGTGCCATCCTCAGCAATAATTACCTGCCAACTGAAAAGTTATAAAAGTCAGCATTGTTGAGTGAGTTCTAGTTTTAAAAGTATTAAAAATACCTTGTGTAATGTATATATATAAAAATACTCTTTTTGTAGAAATTGCATCTCTTACTCTTGTACATGAGCACACATTAACTATACAACAAGGTGATGTTCTCTTTCTTTACTGTGTACCTTGTTTATTTTGTACTCTTTTAACTTTATCTTTCACTGTCTATGTGGACCAATGAGCAATACCCTAAACTATATGCGTGGAGAAACTGGTGCTGGCCCCCTCTACAGTCTATAGTCTGAATTACTGTATACAAGGCCAGCACAGTCACCTAGGGCATGCTACAAAGGTCCGTCAATCATAATTGATTGGCCCCGTGAGCATAAGGGGTAGCTAACCCGTATCAAAGTTGAGCTAACGACAACAAGGTCGTGCACCTCCTATAAGCTTGCAAGACTTGTTAACTCTTTAATTAGGTTCCACTTCTCTTTATCATTAGTCTTTCACTTTGTTAAAGAAAATACTTGCATTTATAATTATATGCACACCACATAGATCACACAATAATAATTACTATGATCATAGGAATCACTCATAATATGCAAATATAATAACAATTGAAAATGCTAAGTCAAACCTGGGTCAAACTCAAACGATTCTGTTCTACTCAAAATTTCGGAAAATACTCTAAGTGTTCTAGATGCAGGAGCACTATGCAGGCGCATGAGGCCTGTTCAGATGCATGGGCACTATTTAGGCGGTTCAATACTTAGGCGTTTGAAACATCCCAGACGCATGGGCACTGTTTGAACGTTTCATCACTTAGACGGTTGGGCTATTCCAGACGCATGGGAACTATTTGGACGGTTGGTCCATACTTAGGCGTCTGAGTCAAATTCTTAGATGCATGGGCTACTGTTCAGACGGTTGGGCTTGCACTTAAAATTTTCTAAGGCTTTTCTAGACGGTTAGGGGTATTGTTTGGGCGGTTGGACAACCTGTTTAACAAGTTCTTAATATATTACAAATCCCAATCGGTTTCCTTACATGTTCTAGGCCTAATAACACTATTCTAAGTAGAACTAACATATAACAACTATAAAACATTATCATACACACATAGATACATACGGGTGTCCAACATGACTCTTGTAAAAATAGTTTTGCGTACATTCTCAGCCCCAAAATGTTTAAAACAAGTAAAATACGGGGTCTAGAACTCACATTAGTTGTGTTTGAGTTTATACCCTTCTCTTGAGCTTTTCAGACGTTTCTAGCACCCAAAAACCCACTAAAAACACACACATCGAGCACATAAACACATGTAAGCATACAACCAAGGCTAAGTATAGCCAAGAACAACTTAATTACATGAATTCTTACCTTAACTTCGACTTCTTCTTCTTCTTGTTCTTCAAATATCCGAGAGTTTCTGCTCTTTCTCTCTCTAAAAATCGACAGAAAGGTGAAAAATAGCATGGCATGGGCGGCCATGCCACTTTTGTACAAAATTATATAAGATTTTGTACTTTGGACATGTTTAACCCCTCATTTTGGGTTAAATTACATTTCCTTCTTTTTATTCTTCTTTTACAATCTTTTTAAAATATCCGGGTGTTACAAGTCCACCCCCTTATATAGGTTTCGTCCCGGAAACCTGTTATTCTTCGAATAGTTATGGGTAATGTTGCGTCATTTCCTCTTCAGTCTCCCACGTAGACTCGGATCCTTTCCTGTGCTTCCACTGTACACGCACTAGGGGAACCACTTTATTTCTCAACCTCTTCTCCTTACGATCAATGAGCGCCACTGGTTGTTCTACATAATTAAGCCGTTCATCAACCTCGATATCTTCCAACGGTACAACCATGTCTTCATCTGCTAAACACTTTCGTAAGTGAGATACATGGAACGTAGGGTGAATTCTAGTCAACTCATCCGGCAGTTCCAACCTATAGGCCACCTATCCTACTCAAGCGATGATTCCGAAAGCCCATATATACCTTGGGCTCGACTTACCCCGCTTTCTAAACCGAATGATACCTTTCCAAGGTGAGACTTTTAACATAACTCTATCACCCACCTGGCACTCAATCGGTCTACGCCTCTTATCGGCATACGACTTCTGTGTATCCTTAGCTGCCTTCATAAAGGCTTTGATCTTTTCGAGCTTCTCCGTCGTAGCCTCAATCACTTCAATGCTCCTTAACTCCTTCTGACTAATATCACCCTAGCAACACAGGTGTCCTACATCTCCTACCATATAGCATATCGTATGGTGGCATGCCAATGCTGGCGTGATAACTGTTGTTATACGAGAATTCTACTAATGGTAAATAGTCATCTCAGCTTCCTCCAAAATTGATCACGCACGCTCGAAGCATGTCTTCGAGTGTCTGGATCATCCTCTCAGACTAGACGTCCGTCTGAGGATGATAAGCCGTGCTGATGTGTAGTCTCGTCCCCATCGCATCGTGGAATTTCTTCCAAAACTTAGATGTAATTCGAGTGTCACGATCTGACATAATAGACACCGGCACACCCCTTCGGGTACGTGGTAGCTTTGTAATGAAATCCATGGTGATATGCTCCCACTTCCACTCGGGTATATCCAAAGGTTGGACCTTCCCGTACGGCTTCTGATGCTCCACCTTAACATGCAAACAAGTAAGGCATTTACTCACATACTCTGCCATGTCACGCTTCATAGCCGGCCAACAATAATCCTTCTTCATATCGTGGTACATCTTGGTAGCACCGGGATGAATGGAGTATCGAGTCTTATGTGCCTCGTCCATGAACCTTCCACGTAGATTCCCGTAACGAGGAATCCACATTCGCCCGGGTTCTAACACCAAAAGTGTTTTCACCCAACTCTGCGACTAGACCTCTCATTCTTTCAGAGTTAAGACAATCTACTTTCAAAGCCTCGTCTTGGAAATCCTTGACCTGCGTCATCATGTCGGAGGTCATAATCAGCTGATAAGCCTTCACCCGGATCAGCTCGGGTCTCTCTTTCTGGCTAAGGGCATCTGCCACCACGTTGGCCTTTCCTGGATGGTAATGGATCTCGTAATCATAATCCTTTATGAGCTCCAACCATCATCTTTGCCTCATGTTCAAATCTTTCTGCTCGAAGAAATACTTCAAGATTTTGTGGTCTGTGAAGATGGTGCACTTTGTCCCGTACAGGTAGTGCTTCCAAATCTTCAAAGCGAAAACCACCGTAGCTAGTTCTAGATCGTGCGTGGGATAGTTGACTTTGTGGGTTTTCAGCTGTCGGGATGCGTAGGCTATCACCCTTCTGCGTTGCATCAATACGCAACCTAGCCCAGAATAAGAAGCATTCGAGTATACCACTAAGTCTTCACTACCTTCGGGTAATGTCAAGACAGGAGGTTATGTTAGTCTCGTCTTCAACTCCTCAAAAGCACACTCTTGCTCACGACCCCACACGAATTTCACATCCTTGCGAATCAATTTTGTCAAAGGTGAGGCTATCTTGGAAAAGTCTTGAATAAACCTCCTGTAGTAGCCCGCCAATCCCAAGAAGCTATGAATCTCGGACAACATCTTAGAAGACTTCTATTGCATCACCGCCTCAACCTTTGGCGGGTCCACCATGATTCCTTCAGCATTTACCACGTGACCCAGAAATTGAACTTCGCACCACCAGAAAGCATACTTGGAGAATTTGGCATACAACTTCTCTCTCCTAAGTGTCTCCAACACCTCGCGTATGTGGCCGGCATGTTCTTCCTCGCTCTTAGAATAAATCAGGATATCATCAATGAACACTATCACTGATTTATCTAACATTGGCCGACACTCTCGGTTCATCAAGTCCAAAGGACATAACAAGAAACTCGTAGTGTCCATAACGCGTATGAAAAGTTGTCTTAGGAATGTCTTGCTCCTTCACCTTCAATTGATGGTAGCCGGATCAAAGATCTATTCTCGAGAACCAACTGCCACCTTGGAGCTGATCACACAAGTCATCAATCCTTGGTAATGGATACCGATTCTTCACTGTTAACTTGTTCAAATCACGATAGTCGATACACATTCGTATGCTACCGTCCTTCTTCTTTACAAACAAGACCGGAGCACCCCAGGGAGAGATACTCGGCCTGATGAAACCCTTATCGAGCAACTCTTGCAGTTGCTCCATTAACTCCTTCATCTCAGTTGGAGCCAGTCGATACGGTGTCTTAGCGACAGGCTGAGCACCGGGTATCAAGTCAATTTGAAATTCAATTTTGCAATCCGGTGGCACACCTGATAAGTCTTCTGGAAACACATCGGGAAAGTCATACACCACCGGTACATCGGACAATTATGGTGTTGACGTGTCCACATCTTTCACGTAGGCCAAGTAAGCTCTACATCCATGCCTCATGCACTTTCCCTCCACCGCCATCGAAATCACTTTCGGAATCATCGTAACTCGATCGCTGTATATCATCACCGAACTCCCGTCAGATGTCGTCAGTCTAATCATCTTCTTACGACACACGATATTTGCTTCATAGGTTGCTAACCAATCCATCCCTAGAACTACATCAAATCCTCCTAGGGGCATCACATGTAATTTAGCAGCAAACCTATGACCTTTTAATTCTATGGCACAGTCCTCTATCACCTCAGTAACTCTAGTGGACTTACCGGTAGCAGTTTCTACGTCAAAAGGCTCACTAATACTCCTACTGCTAGCAGACAACTTAGCATAGAAGTTAGTAGAAATAAAACTCCTACTAACACCAGCATCAAATAATACACAGGAATAAGTTTGATTTACTAGAAACATACCTGACACGACATCGGGTTCCACCCTGGCTTCTTCCCGGGTCATGGTGTACGCTCTAGCACTTGCCCTCTGCCCTCCTTCCTCCGGCTTCTTCTTCACTCCAGAGCTCTCCGCCCTCGGCTTCTTGCAGTCCTTGGTCACGTGGCCCTCCCCGCCACAGTTATAACACTTCAGCATCCTACAGTCAGGTGTTGGTCCATTGGTGATCGATTTCAGTGCTAATGAATGATAAACACAGAGATATCCCACAAATATTGAATCAACATAGCAAAACACAGAAATGAGTTTCAAAATATAACCATATTATCCAAACTCAATCAATACTAACAAATAAGGCTCAAAGATGTGAAAAACAAATGCAATTCCATCCCAAACAAGCTATGAACACAGTAATGCAAAAGTATATCTCGATTAGGTTTGGCAAAACTTGCTGCCAAAGATACATGAACTGCATATATATAAACAGAGACAGATTCGCTGGTAGATTCGCTACAGTGAATCTACCTTGACCAACAAGTATGTTCACCCGGCAGCGAACAACAGTTTCACCGGGTGACCTTCATCAGCTGACTACGAGCGAATCAGTAGATTCGCTCGTAGTTTCGCTGGGTCAGTGCGAAACTAATACATTACTTACATAAATGAAAGTTATCTAACATTAATCCTATTACATAGAAGATAAGAAAAGCTAAACTAAACTAGGTGAGTCCGACCTATCTAGATCATCAATACTCCCCCTAGGTTGGACCTCATCTAGAGGGGTCTTCTCAATCAGCTCTAGCTCCATCATCAACTTCGGCTTGAAAGTTCTCCATGAAAGCTCCTGCCCTCGACTCAATCCCGGCCAATGGATTAGTAACATCTTCAGATCCTGCCTCATGTTCAATATCAACAATAAAGTTCTCAACAAACCCAGCTTCATTGACTTCTTGAACTGGTGAGTCTTCAACTACAACTTCCTCCTGATCCTGCATGATTTGATCCTCAGTATTTGCTCCAGACCCACTTGCCTCATCTATCACCTGTTTTTCAAACCTTCTTGAAATTGATTGATCCAGCTTTTTACTTAAATCATCCACATCCATCCTTGTTTCGTCCGCTTGAATTATTTTTCTTGACAGCTCCTGGACTTCAGCTCTGAGTCCCCTAGCCTTGTTAGCTACTCTCATGAAGAGGCTCGCTTCTTCCATCGTTTCAGCTCCAGCCCCAACTTTTATGTGATTCTCACACAGAATCACTAAGTCCTTATCACAGAAAGAAAATACCTCCATCGGATCAAACAATCTGATTTCAGGGGCCCCTTTTACTCTAATCACTGCTTCCCCGGTGTTGTTATCATAGAACCATTTTTCAAATGCTTGCAGTCTCGGGGGAAGAGGATCAGGTATCCTAATATGTTCCACAGTCCTTACCGGTTTTAGTTTAAGCACAATCTTGCCCTTTCCGGTCACCCAATCAACATCCCTTTTCGACCTCTTTCTTTCCATTTTCATGAAACCAAAAGATTTGAAGTTATCAGATAAACCCCTTTTAATTTCTTTCTCTAGCAGCTTGGCCCGTTCACTCTGTTCTGCTCCAATCAAAGGAATCTCAGCCAATCTCCTTAAATCCCATCTTGGGAGGGTCTTAAAGGCTTTTCTTTTGTGAACATAAGATATTTCTCCTCCCCTTCTTTTGATCATAAACAATTTCAGCTCAGAGTTGTATTTCCAACTAAAAATCTTCTTATCGCTCTCTTTTCTAGTGGGGTTTTTGATGTTTTGGAACAGTGGAGTTATCTCTTCAGCCTCCTTTTCTTTAACAAACCACTCAGATTGATCTAACTCCACTGTTCCAGTTTCAGCTGACCCAGTATCAGTCACATAGGTCACTGGACGTTCATCCACCTCATAGAATTCCGATTCTGAGTTATAATCTACCAACTGCTCCTCAATTTCCTCCCCTTCATCTACCAACTTTATCTCAGCTTGTTTTCCTTTCTCCAATCGTTGTTTCTCCCCCACAACTTCCTCACCTGTTAAGTCCTTCTCAATATCAAGTCCCAAATCATCAAAATCTTCATTCACAACCTCCACATCATCATCCTCACCCTGTTCTCCTTCAGCATCAACAGGTTCATCATTTTTGTCTTTCGCTCCACTTGATCCTGCAGCATTACTAGTACCAGCTGCTGAGCTTGGGCCCTCTCCTGCCACAGTGAATCTCCCCACCTTCAGAAATGTGGATTTGGAGGTATCGGTGAGGTCATGTAGTTCCTGTTCAGATCTAACATCTGGCAGGCCAGCCGCTTCTTTCAGAGAGTTCATCTCCTTGAACAATGTCTTGATCAGTTCTTGTTGATCAAGCACCATCTTTGTTAATCCTTCAATCATATCATCCTTCAATTTCTCCCTCAACTCTTGATTTATCAATTTGGTTTTCATCATACTCAGCTCATTTGCCACTGAAGCACTGACATTTCTAATCACGTCTTGGTCAAGCTCAGATCTTGCATCTTTTCTTAGAGGGTTTTCTGTGAATGCTTGATGCTTATGTTTCGTTCTCCTTTCTGATGCTTCTGGGTGACTGCTTTCTTCAGCCTTCTTTTTAGATGTCTTCTTCTTCTCAACTCTCATTTCATTCATTGCTTCCTCAATCTCCTCCTCAAAGTCATACTCTTTCTCTTTTGCATATCTTTTTCTCTTTTTAACTATTTCTTCTTGTTTCTCCCTGTTCTCTGCAGATCTCTTTTCCTCAGCTTCTATCACCTTCTTTATGTATTCCCATCTCTCAGCAGAATACATATTTTCCCACAAGTGGGTGATCTTCCCACTAAAGTCATGTCTTGTAGAAAAACAGTCTGCAAATATCCTTGAGCTCATCTGGGCTAATCTCTTGATTTCTCCATGCTTAGGAATGTTTGGAATCAAGTCATCAATTATCATCTGAACAAATCTTGGATACAGAAGCCACTTCTCCTTCTTCACTGCAATTATGTTATCACACATGCACTCAAAAATCAGTCTTGCTATATTTGCCTTTTGGCCTCTGCAAAATATCACCATTGCTTTGGCCCATCTCAAGTTGAGACCATCTGATCCTCCTTTCCGGTCTTCTAAGCACATGATGAATATATGAGCAATGTATCTCCATTCTTTAGAAAGCATAGATTTCTTTATCTCCTTCTTTGAGCCAAAGGATGGTCCCTCATACCCCATGCTTCTGAATCCCTCCAAAACTTGATCTTCAGAAAGTTCTACCTCATCTCCCTGATCTCCTTCCAGACGAAGCACTCTTGCTATGATTTCTTCAGTGACAGCAATATCATTTCCTTCTATCCTTGCTCGAATACAGTGTGGATTAGCTTTAACATTTAACTTAGCTGATCTCCAGAAATCTTGGATGTGCAAGATGTAGATGGATGGTGAGTGAGTGACAGCATGATAAATTGGAGACTGCTTCAACCACTTTATGCAATCTCTGAACCCTGCAGCTTTGGGACTGTCTTCATCCAATAGAGCTATTGTGTTGTTCTTCTCATCGAACTTTAGGTTACCCATGATTGCTGAAAACAAATTAGAAAAGTCTAAGTATACAACATGATGAATGTGTGAGAATATGTAAAAGCAAAAACAAAAGAAATAAATTAAATTCGCTCAATTGAATCTATAAATTCGCTAAGATGAATCTATAAATTCGCTACGGTGAATCTATAGATTCGCTCGGATCATATGAACTTTCGTTCAAATTCGCTTGACCTTAGTCAATTTACAGAGGCGATTACATAGATTCGCTTGAACTTAAGTGACTTTTAGTTTAATTTGGTTGGAAAACTTAAGTTCGCTGAGGTGAATTTATAGTTTCGCTCGGTTTAAGTGAACAGGCGAAATTGTTGGGTGAAATTACAAATTCGTTCGAGTTCAAGTGAACTTTCGTTCAGATTCGCCTGAAGATCAGCAATTTCGCTGAACGAGGGTTCCTGAACCCTAACCCAGGCGAACATGCCAAATCACACAATGCGAATGAAATTACACCGATTAAATCCTTCACCGAGGTTCGCGACACCCACCTAAATCTTTTATAACACACGAATCCAACGGAAATCAACACTAAAGGAGCAATCTGAAATTTCGCACGATGAACAGGCAGTTAGGGTTGAGGTTACTGTGAACGATTTCACGTTCACTGTGCCTATTATAAGACATAGATTCGTTGTAGCGAATCTATAGATTCGCCCGGTAAACTTAACATGTTGGTTTGACATGCAACTGGTCGAGCTTACTGGCGAAACTATAGGTTCGCTAAGGCGAATCTTAATTTCGCCCGACTTAAAATTAAAAATTAAAAATTTCAAATTAAAATAAAATAAAGTAAAATAAAATAAAATAAAATAAAATTGAAATAAAATAAGAAAAAATAATTATAAAAAATAATAAAATTTGCCTATGAATACCTTATTGCCCCATGATAAAATTAAATAAAACTAAATTATAAAATAGAAATAAAATTAGAATAAAAATTAAAATTAAATAGTAGAAGGATATAATATCATTTTTCAGAGGGGCATGACTTAGCGAGATTGCTGATATGTTTGTCCGCTTAAACCCATTCCCTGTTCTTTTCAACGTATGATCTGCAACTGTTTATCATGTTCTGAATTGTTTTAGAAACTCAGCAACTTGGTCCCCACTTATATTTGATAAAGAATTAGTCTCGTCATCAAGGTTTATTGAGCATAATCATTGATTTTGCCTGCTCACTGTACTGAATCGACTTAATACAAACACAATGACTAGCATATATACATATGGGACACTATAATGTACACATGCAGACACACATATATGCAAGATATACACATGAGATGCAGACTCAACCTTTAAGTAATTGATGAGAGCTTCAGGTCAATGCTTTCGCATAGCAAAGAAGATCATCTAGGTGTGTTGATGAGAACTTCGGGTCAATGCTTTCGCATAGCAGAGAAGATCATCAATCCAGGTCAATGCTTTCGTATAGCAGAGGAGATAAACACATGTTTTCTTAGGTAAAGTATGAAACTATATACAGTAATGGACTATTTGAGATTATTTAATGTTTGACTTAGAGGGCGTTATCACCGAGTCACCATCCCAGTGGGAAACACCATAAGCTTCACATCAATAATCTCATCCTAAAAGTATGAAAGTATATACAGTAATGGGCTATTTCAGATTATTTAATGTTTGACTTAGAGGGCGTTATCACCGAGTCACCATCCCAGTGGGAAACACCATAAGCTTCACATCAATAATCTAATCCTAAAAGTAAACACAGTACAGGAGCAAGACATCAATATGCAACTCTTAACCAAGTTTTAGACAAGACTTGTATCTTTGTGCAGACCAAAATATCATGAGGATAATCCTTATTACAGAGTTATGATCTTAGTTTGGCTGCATGATCACTTGTTTACTTCGTTTTTGGGATGAGTCTATCATGCATATCCCAGCGTAAGATGTTCCCCTCCTCTTTCTTACTTCATTTTCTTGAATTCCTGAGAGAATAAAAGTTAAAACTTATTATTAATATGAATCTCCCCCGAAATTTTCATTTGACAGCTTACTAAATGGAAAATTTCCTAACAACCAAAGTAAAAGAAAAATAAAAATAAAAGGTAAAGATCTATGGGACACAAGGCAGACAACAATCAAGACCGAAAAGAAAATATGTACATATCTACAGATTAAATGGTAGTTTTGCTCAGAAAAGGTTTTTTTTTTGTTAGAAGGATATTAATCCTAGCATAGAGATCAGTTCATAAAAACGTGGTTTATCAAATGTTTTAGTGAAAAGATCTACTTTCTGCTTCCTTGTTTCAATAGGAATAATATCAATGAACCCCTTTTCCTGAGCATCGCGGATGGCATGAATTCTTGTTTCGATGTGCTTGGTTCGAGTATGATGGATTGGATTCTTGGCAATTCCAACAGCGGCTTCATTGTCACAGAAAATCGGAGTGTGAAGGAAATTGATGTCATAATCCATCATCTGGTGTTGAATCCAGAGCACTTGGCAACAGCAGCTTGATGCATCGATATATTCAGCTTCTCCTGTGGATAAGGACACTGTTGTTTGTTTTTTGCTTTGCTACAAAACAAGACAGTCACCCAGATATTGACATCCATCGGTGACCGACTTTCTGTTAATCCTGCAACCACCATGATCACTATGAGACAAAGCATGTAAATCAAAATTCCCACCTTTTGGGTACTAAAGTCCCAAACGAGAGGAACCCTTAAGATAACGAAAAATGCGTTTAACAGCTAGCTCATGTGATTCTTTGGGATTGGCTTGATAACGAGCACAGTAGCACACGGAAAATATGATACCTGGACGGCTTGCAGTCAGATACTTGAGAGATCCGATCATCGAACGATATCGATGAGCATCCACGGACTTCCCATTATCATCAGGATAATGGGAAGTAAAGGGAGTAATTTCTGGCTTTGAATCATCCATGCCGAACTTTGTGATGATTTCCTTGATGTACTTCTCCTGGTGAATAAGAATACCTTACGGTTTCTGTTCCACCTGCAATCCTAAGAAGAAGCACATCTCCCCCATCATGCTCATTTCAAAGCGATCCTTCATCACTTCTTCAAAATCTTTACACAGCTTTTCATTTGTTGATCCGAAGATAATGTCGTCTACATACACTTGAACAATCAGCATCTCACCATTAACCTCCTTCTTGAAGAGTGTCATATCTATAGTCCCACGAGAGAAACCCTTGCTGAGGAGGTACTGCGTCAAGGTCTCATACCAGATTCGGGGAGCTTGATGCAACCCATACAAAGATTTGTCTAGCTTGTATACTTTATCTGGAAAATCTGGATCCTCGAAACCTGGTGGCTGACACACATAGATCTCCTCATCAATGTTTCCATATAGAAATGCACACTTCACATCCATCTGAAAAACTTTAAAGTTCTTGTTAGCTGCATGTGCAAGAAAAATTCTGATGGCTTCGATCCGAGCAACTGGAGCAAACACTTCAGTATAGTCTATCCCCTCCTCCTGAGCAAATCCTTGAACAACCAATCTAGCTTTATTTCTGATAACAACACCACGATCATCTGGCTTGTTCCAGAAAACCCACTTGGTACCAATGGGGCATTTGTTTGGAGCAAGATCAACTAACTCCCAGACTTTCAACTTCCTGAACTGCTGCAACTCAGATTGCATAGAGTCCACCCAGCATGGGTCTTCAAGTGCCTGTTTGTAATTCTTTGGAACGATGTGAGATTGATAGATCCAATGATGTAGTCATGAGGGTGATCTTTTAAGGTTTTAAAGTTAGTGTTAAGCAATGAAGGGTTATGTTGAGATATCGATATGGAAGGGGATGGTTGTGCGGGAGGAGATGAATTTGTGGGAATTGGATCGATAGGTGGATTTGAAATGGATGAAGCTGTGGATGGAATGGTAGATGAGATTGTAGGATTAGATGAAGATGGTTGAGATGATGGATTAGATGATGGAGGTGGTGGTGGAGGTGGTGAAGATGGGATATCAAATGAGGTGGGTGGTAATGATATGGCAGACGGTTGCGGTTGTGGTGGAATCAGATTCACAGGCGAGTGAGGAATAACATCATCATCATCGGGAATTGGCAAATTGAATGACTTGAAGACAGTGGTAGAATCATAAAACCACGCAGGCTCACTTCCAAAGCTTGTTGAGTTGGATTCTTGCCAGTCGACATAGTAGGACTCTTGCACAATCCGCGACCGTTTATTATACACACGATACGCCTTTTGTGTTTGTGAGTATCCAACAAAGAAACATTCATCAGAGACAGCACCAAACTTCGTGTTCTGGTCTTGGGTATTTAACAGAGTACAAGAGCAACCAAAAGGGCGCAGAAAATCAATGAGAGGCTTAATTCCTCAGAACAACTGGTATGATGTCTTCATCTTGCTCTTGACAATCAATACCCGGTTAAGAACATAAGCTACACAATTAACTGCTTCAGCCCAAAAGATAATCAGAAGCTTTGACTTGATCAACATCGTTCTAGCTGCTTCAATTAGACATCTGTTCTTACGTTCAGCAACACCATTTTGTTGAGGTGTTCTGGCAGCACTGAACTGTCTGAGAATACCCCTTTGTTTACAGAATGAATTGAAGATGTGGTTTCTGAATTCTGTTCCATTGTCGCTCCTGATGGCTTGAATCTTTCTTTTTCCAAGAACCTCAATCAGTGGAATCAGCTTCATCAATTCCTCAGCAGTCTCACTTTTGTTAGACAGAAATCTCACCCAAGAGTACTTGGAGTAACCATCTGTCACAACAAGACAATAAGATTTCTTAGCGATTGATTTAACACTGATAGGGCCAAATAAGTCAATATGTAACAATTCGAGGGGATGCTCAATCGAGTTCTGAAGTTTAAGTTTATGTGGCTTTTTGTGCATTTTTTCTTTTGAACAAGCCATACATTTTTCTACCACAGAATAATCTTTTAGTGGTAGTCCCCTGACCAAATTGTTCTTAACTAACTTATTTATCAATTTAACATTGATATGCCCTAATCTTTTATGCCACTGAAAAGATTCATGGGAAGAAGCTTTTGATAAAAGACAGGTCACGGTGGAAGATGATTCTTTCGATCCCATATTTAACAAATAGGTATCATTTCTCCTTGGAGCTCGCATGATCACCATCTCTTCAGGGATTGAGAACTCTGGTTTTAAGAACAGACATTCATTGACGAGGAATATCACGGGAATATCTTTATTACAGATTTGTGATACACTGAGAAGATTGAATGCCAATTCTGGAACATAGTTGACTTTCTCCAAAGTAAGAAAACCATTTGAAACATCTCCTTGGCCAATCATCTTTCCACCCTTCTTGTCTCCAGCAAAAGCAACATAGCCACCATTAATTATTCTAAAATTTGTCAGCAGGTCCTTCAACCCAGTCATATGCCGGGAACATCCACTATCTACATGCCAATAACTATTTACAGCGGCCTCTAAATGTTCTTGACACATTAAAAAATTGGTTAGACTTTGGAAATTGGGACCCAAGTCTTAGTGTACTTAGGTCTTGGAGGAACAGATCTTCTGTAAAAGAAACCATTCACAAAAGCTATCAATCTAGTTCCAAAAGATTTATTTTGTATATTAAGACCACTTGATTTAGGACATTGCTTTATTAAGTGATCATCCTTTCCACATTCAAAACAATGGGATCTCAACCTTGTTTTGGAACAATTTGATGAAGGAATTCTATCAATAGATATTTCTTCATCACATTCAGACAATCTTGAATCTGAATCACTGTTCGAGTCATAGGACTCGTTTGACTTCCCTGTAATAACTTCCACTTTAACTGATTTTTGTTCAATTTTATCTTTGTTATTTTCAGTGGAAGAAGACATTTCTTTATCTTTTGGCTTAGAAATCCTTATTGGTGTAAAAGATGGGATTGGATGAGAGAAGAATTTGTTAAAGCAATTAGTTTTTGTTTCACTTTCAGAGACATGACCTGAAAGTTGAGCTGCATCATTCATACACACATTAACATCAACTGCGGAATTTAAAACATTCAAGTCATCACAATTGTTTGAAACAGAACATCCTAAGTTACTATTACATGCCCCAGAGTTTGAATCCAAAATAGTTTCACCAGACACAAAATGATTACTTAAGCTAATATCTACAAACGACTTCTTGGAATTAAAATCATGACTACTAGAGCTCCTAAGACTAACACTGCCACCATAATCATATCCTTCTCGCAACTCCTTAGAATTATCTCCTTCTAAACCTGCAACAGAGCTGTTAGTATCATTCTGTATAATCTCTTGTATCAACTCATTTGATTGATGAGGAGTCGGCATAGGAGAATAACAGAAAGTACTAGGTGGAGGATATACCAATGCATCATTTTCATTACCCAAACCGGTCTTGATCCTTGCCCCCCTTTGTTTTTTGCATAATTCCTCCCTTTTCATGCTCGAAAGAGACCACTGTTCTAATTTTTTTTTTAAGTTTTCTGACTTCAAATTCAGTAATTGTGACTTGTTCAGTTAAATAGTTAACCTCACAGTTCTTTTCCAAAAGTGTCATTTTTAAATGTTCATTTTCTTTCAAAGCTTCTCTTAATTTAACAAAATACTTTGACTCATTTTGTTTAAGCTCTTTATTGGTTTTCTTTAATTCATTTTCATTCATTATAAGCAACCTATTAGCTTTATATATACCAACCAAACGGATTTTGCATGCAGAGGAACACATCTCTTCAACAATTTCATAAGGAAGATCCATTACCAGTTTTTCTGCTGCGAGAGCACGATCACATTGGCAATAAGGAGTGTTCCTCTTGTACTCCTCCACAGCTGCGTTCTTGGCTTCTTCAATCATTGATTTCATTTTCAGCTCCTTGTTTTCACCAGCTTCCTTTGCAGCAGATTCATAACCCAGTTTAACCTCTTCCTTAACAGCTTCACACACCAAACCAGTTTGAACCATCTCTTCTTGAACCACAGCTTTCTGAACCACAGCTTTCTGAACCACACCTGCACATTCCTTAACCTTTTGAATGGCCTCAGACCCAATAGATTCACCATTGCTATCAACTTCATTATCAGCTTCACCATAGAACTCCTTGAAAGGATAAAAACTGTCAATGTGCTCAACATCAATAGCATGTTCCTCCACTATCTCAGCAATCAAGGCATGGTTGATTACTTCCTTTGACTCCTCAATTTCTGCACTCCAATCAAAGTTGGTCAACAGAGCAGTTTCTTTCTTGGGCTTAGCTTCTTCAACTTTATCCATGACTGGGATGGTTCTTGAGTTTCCAGAATTAACAGGTTCGGTGACAATGGGAGAAGGACACTCTCTTTTGAAATGACCGACCTGCTTACAGTTGAAACACCTGAGCTTAGATTTATCAAATCCTAGAGCATTGTTCTGATTCTGGTTTCCAAAGTTTTTCCTGCCGGTTCTCTCCATAAACCTCCAAGCACGAAGAGTAAGCATGGCCATTTGCCACTGAATGTCGGTTTCTTCGAGATCATCAGGATCAACCTGATACATGTCTTCCACGGTCATACCACGTCCCTTCAATTCTCCAGCGATCAAAGCGTCATAACTGTGCACAAATAACCCAAAAAGTGCCATAGTATCATGTGGAATTTGAGTAGAAGCTAAGGCATTTGAACTAGACCCAGCATCCTTAGAACCACTACCACAGTTGACATTCTTACCATACCCAGAGTTAGCAAAACCACCATTACCAGATGAACTCCCACAAGCTGCACCATAATAGCAAGAGTTTGCAGCGGATGAAATCAATGCAGCATTTTGAGGAGGGACATTGGGAGACATCATGGTCTGATTATATTCTCTTATCTTCACATCAAGATCAAATGATTTTAACTTGTTAATAACATCCATCAACTTGTAATCAGCAAAATTCTTTTCTTGCTTGAGCAATTTAATTTGCAGACTCCATTGAGCAGGAAGAGAGTCTAACAGTTTACTCACTTGCTCATGATTGCCAAGTTGTTCATCATACTTCTTCAGATTGCTTGAAACTGACAGAAAGCGGTTTGTTATATCAGTAAGTGTCTCATGCTTATACCCCACGAATGAGTTAAACTCCTTCTGAGCTTGAGCTTTCTTGTCTTTCTTCAGATCTTTGTTCCCATCATAAAATTCACATAACGCATCATACAACGCCTTAGCGGTGGTATGTTCAGCAAACTTGTTATAAATATCCTGATGCAGACACAGAATCAAAGCTCCAAGAGCTTTCTTGTCACGATCGAGCAACTTGATGTCAATCTCAGTATAAGTGCTAGGATCCTGATTTGGTGAAGTGACAGATCCGACAGTTGTTGTAGGCAAGTGAGGTCCATTAGTGATAGATTCCCACTGACCATGATCAGTGTAGAAGAAGAAAGCTTTCAAGCACCGTTTCCAATCCTCAAATTCTCTCCGTTGACAAGCCTCGGTGGCCTGTTTGGTTGAACACATTCCATATCAGTAAAATTCACGATTGAAGTAGACATGATAGAATCAGAAATTAGATTTGCTGAAAAGATGTAGATTCGCTGATAACTTCGCTGAGAAAGATGTAAATTCGCCGGTAAGTACGCCCGTAACTTCGCTTGGCAAACCAACAGCAGATTCGCTCGAATCAGTGCTATTGAAGCTCTAGTTCGCTCAACAAGTTCGCAGAACTAGTAGAACTTTCGTTCTAGTGGTAAATTCGACGGTATCTTCGCTTGAGAATTAGGCAACAAAGATGAACTTTCCTTCAATGAATGCAGATTCGCTAAAACCACAACGAGAATTAGATTCGCTCGAAAGGCCACAAATTCACTGGAAAAACAATAAATTCGCCTGATGAACGAACAGCACTGTTCGGTCTGAAAATCACTCTAAACTCATCCAAATCACTATGAATTAGTGATTGGATGATTGGGATATCTCCTTACCACTTGAGTAATGATTTTTTTATGAATTTCAGTAAGTAAAACACACTTTGATGATAACAAATCGAATGAAATAGTGACTTTTCTTCAAAAACACCTCAAAACCCCAAAAACTCAACAAATCAAGAGCACAAAGGCTCTGATACCATATTGTTGGTCCATTGGTGATCGATTTCAGTGCTAATGAATGATAAACACAGAGATATCCCACAAATATTGAATCAACATAGCAAAACACAGAAATGAGTTTCAAAATATAACCATATTATCCAAACTCAATCAATACTAACAAATAAGGCTCAAAGATGTGAAAAACAAATGCAATTCTAGCCCAAACAAGCTATGAACATAGTAATGCAAAAGTAATTTCGATTAGGTTTGGCAAAACTTGCTGCCAAAGATACATGAACTGCATATATATAAACAGAGACAGATTCGCTGGTAGATTCGCTACAGCAAATCTACCTTGACCAACAAGTAAGTTCACCCGGCAGCGAACAACAGTTTCGCCGGGTGACCTTCATCGGCTGACTACGAGCGAATCAGTAGATTCGCTCGTAGTTTCGCTGGGTCAGTGCGAAACTAATACATTACTTACATAAATGAAAGTTATCTAACATTAATCCTATTACATAGAAGATAAGAAAAGTTAAACTAAACTAGGTGAGTCCGACCTATCTAGATCATCACCAGGCTTGCCACACCTGAAGCATACATTCAACCCCATTCTACACTCGCCAGTATGCTCCCTTCCACATCTACCACACTTCTTCGACCCCGATCTTGTCGACACCCTACGATCATCCACCTTCATCCTCTTGCTGTTTGGGGTGAAACCACCATGCTAAAACCTCTTCCCATTCCAGCTTTTATCGCCACCACTCGTCTTCTTCTCCTCCACCACAGTCTCTTCTCGCTCGTCATACAACCTGCCCGCCAAGTCCACCACTAATGGATAGGTACCTGGCTGAGTAGCAATCAGATGCCTGCGAATATCAGCGGGCAGTCCTTGGATGTACCTCTTGATATTCCTTGACACTGGTGTCACCTGATCCGGTACCAGCCTTGCCATTTCATTAAATTTAGTGGTGTACTGCTGGTGGGTCATGGTTCCCGCCTCAAGTTGCAGGAACTCCCTCTCGATCCTGTCGAGTTCCCTATGAGGACAAAATTCCTCAATCACTAGCTGTTTTAGCTCCTTCCATTGCATCTTCCCGATGGCTCTGGCACCCTCAGCTTGGACAATGTTATCCCACCAACACAACGCTGAGTCAACAAATGAGTGAGTCACGAACTTCACCTTCTGGTCTTCGCGACACTCACTGATCTACAACACCACCTACATTTCTCTTACCCAGTGGTGAGCGGCGGCAGCATTGCCATTGCCATCGAAGGTTGTGGGCTTGCACCTTTGGAATGCCCCATAACTGCACCCTTTGGTCGTCACCCCTACTACATCATCGTCCTCTTCGTCAGACAATACAGTCTCAGGCTTTGGTCGTTCTTCCTCCTCTCTGCTCTCCTTGCCCATTGATCCCTTCATATTCTCCTTCTCCTTTCTCTCCTCGCTTCTCACATCCCTAATGACTTCAGTCACCATAGATGGTAAAACTGTCTGCATGACCTGGTGCACTTCATCAGCAATTGCCTCCCTAGCTGAGGCGTTCAGGCTGGCATTCTCATTCTCCTCATTTCGGCCATGAACCTCAGGGCTCTCGCAAGCCGCCTTAGGAGCCTTAGCACTACTCCTAGTCACACGTGGCCGACCTCTGCCTCTAGAAGCCTTGGAATACTTCTGTCCAGCCATTTCCTAGATGCTATAAGATTCAAACACTAACACAGTCATTCAAGGCAATAGCTCAGTTTATGTCAAGTATAGTAAGTCCCTAATGACAGTGGCCAGTTATGATTAGCCACTTACTTTACTCTTCACACCCCAAGCATTTCCTATCCTGCTCACATCAGTATCTAAATCTACTAAGAACACATAAGTCAAATAGCACATGCACATAATGCCCGTTAACATTTATAAAAGACATACCTGATGGCACGTAGCTACTCGGGCTGACATCCTTCTATCCATCCCATTTTCAGTTTATGTTTAGGTTTTTAAAAATATTTTACCCAATTCACTTAAATTGTGGCTCTGATACCAACTTGTAAGGCCCCGTTCCCGAACACCTCACAGTTGGTCATTCATTGCACATAAACAAATTGATATACATTTCGTTAAATATACAGCGGAATTATATGAGCAAAAACCATTCTCTATTATTTCAAAAGATACTGTTGTTAAGCAATACAACAATGTTAGAGTTACAAAAGATTATTTAATTACATTACAGAACAACAATATCATGACCTCAGAATGGATGTCAGACTTTCCCTGCCGAGTAGCTTCACCCTTGTGCCATCCTCAGTAGTAATTACCTGCCAACTGAAAATGTATAAAAGTCAGCGTTGCTGATTGAGTTCTAGTTTTAAAAGTATTAAAAATACCTTGTGTAATGTATATATATGAAAATACACTTTTTGTGGAAATTGCATCTCTTACTCTTGTACATGAGCACATATTAACTATACAATAAGGTGATGTTCTCTTTCTTTACTGTGTACCTTGTTTATTTTGTACTCTTTTAACTTTATCTTTCACTATCTATGTGGACCAATGAGCAATACCCTAAACTATATGCGCGGAGAAACTGGTGCCGGCCCCTCTATAGTCTATAGTCTGAATTAATGTATACAAGGCCGGCCCAGTCACCTAGGGCATGCAACAAAGGTCCGCCAATCTCAATTGATTGGCCCCGTGAGCATAAGCTGTAGCTGACCCGCATCACAGTTGAGCTAACGACAACAAGGTCGTGCACCTCCTATAAGCATGCAAGACTTGTTAACTCTTTAATTAGGTTCCACTTCTCTTTATCATTACTCTTTCATTTTGTTAAAGATAATACTTGTATTTATAATCATATGCACACCACATAGGTCACACAATAATAATTACTATGATCATAGGAACCACTTATAATATGCAAATATAATAACAATTAAAAACCCTAAGCCAAACTTGGGTCAAACTCTAATGATTCTGTTCTGCTCAAAATTTCAGAAAATACTCTATGTGTTCTAGACGCATGAGCACTACGCAGGCGCATGAGGCCTGTTCAGACGCATGGGCACTATTTAGGCGGTTCAATACTTAGGCGTTTGAAACATCCGAGACGCATGGGCACTGTTCGGATGTTTCATCACTTAGACAGTTGGGCTATTCCAGACGTATGGGCACTATTCGGACGGTTGGTCCATACTTAGGCGTCTGAGTCAAATTCTTAGACGCATGGCCTACTGTTCAGATGGTTGAGCTTGCACTTAAAATTTTCTAAGGCTTTTCTAGATGGTTAGGGGTACTGTTTGGGCGGTTGGACAACCTGTTTAACACGTTCTTAATATATACAAATCCTAATCGTTTTCCTTACATGTTCTAGGCCTAATAACACTATTCTAAGTAGAACTAACATATAACAACCATAAAACATTATCATACACACATAGATACATACGAGTGTCCAACATGACTCATGTAAAAATAGTTTTACGTACATTCTCAGCCCTTTAAAACAAGTAAAATACCGGGTCTAGAACTCACCTTAGTTGTTTTTGAGTTTATACCCTTCTCTTGAGCTTTTTAGACGTTTCTAGCACCCAAAAACCCACTAAAAACACACACATTGAGCACATAAACACATGTAAGCATACAACCAAGGCTAAGTCTAGCCAAGAACAACTTAATTGCACAAATTCTTACGTTAATCGGTATGCCACTGGACCAATTCTTTCTGTGATTTCGAATAGTCTTACATATCTCGGGGCTAACTTCCCTTTCTTTCAGAACCGTACAATCCCTTTCCAGGGAGAGACTTTAAGTAGAACGCGATCTCCCACATTGAATTCCAGAGGTTTTTGACGGTTGTCGGCGTAGCTTTTTTGACGATCTCTGGATGCTTTTAGTCTGTCTTTGATCTGGAAAATCTTGTCGGCTGTTTCCTGAATAATCTCTGGGCCTGTCAACTGGCTTTCTCCAATCTCTGCCCAACAAACTAGAGACCTACATTTCCTTCCATACAGGGCTTCAAAAGGAGCGCATCCAATGCTCGTATGGTAGCTATTGTTGTATGAGAACTCAATCAACGGTAGATGGTTGTCCCAGCTACCACCAAAGTTGATTACACAAGCCCTAAGCATATCTTCCAATGTTTTTATCGTTCGTTCGCTTTGACCGTCTGTTTGTGGGTGATAGGCGGTACTCAAATCTAATCGAGTGCCCATCGCATTCTGTAGCGTCTGCCAAAACCGCGATGTAAATCGGCTATCACGGTCGGATATGATCGACGCTGGCACTCCATGCCTTGTTACAACCTCGTTTACGTACAATCTCGCCAACTTATCCATCTTGTAATCCTCTCGGATCGGCAAGAAATGAGCCGACTTCGTCATACGGTCCACTATAACCCATATCGAGTCGTTCCCACTACTCGTTCTAGGAAGTTTGGTAATAAAATCCATAGCTATGTTTTCCCATTTCCATTCAGGAATCTCCGGTTGCTGGAGTAACCCTGATGGTTTCTGATGTTCAGCTTTAACTTTCGAACACGTCAAGCATCGGCTTACATACATAGCAATGTCTTTCTTTATGCCTGGCCACCAATATAGGTCTTTGAGGTCGTGGTACATCTTGTCTGCACCATGGTGAACAGAATACCTTGACTTATTCGCTTCGTCCATAACCAAGATACGTACATCTCCCCATTTGGGTAGCCATATGCGATCCACAAAATACTGTAAGCCATCTCCCTTGCAACTCATTTGCTTATCCAGACCTCGAAATTCTTCCCCTGTAACGTTCTCTTCTTTCAGTGCTTCACCTTGTGGTGTTAGGATCTGAGCTTTCAGGCTGTTTGAATAGTCAATCCTAATGCTCGAGCACGTAGCGGTTTCACGTGTTCCTTGCGACTTAAGGCATCAGCCACCACGTTTGCTTTCCCCGGATGATACTGGATTTCATAGTCGTAGTCACTAAGGAGTTCTACCTATCGTCGTTGGCACATATTAAGTTTCTTTTGATCCAGGATATGCTGGAGGCTCTTATGATCCGTGTAAACGATGCACTTAGTTCCTTACAAGTAATGCCTCCATATCTTAAGTGCTAATACCACAGCGCCCAATTCCAGGTCATGAGTCGTTTAGTTCTTTTCATGCACTTTAAGCTGTCCCGAGGTGTAGGCAATTATCTTATCCCTTTGCATTAGCACACATCCTAGTCCTTGATGTGAAGCATCGCAGTACACCACAAAATCATTAGATCCGTCCGGAAGGGACAATATCGGTGCATTGCACAATTTCTCCTTCAATGTTTGGAACTCCTCTTCTTGTGCACGTCCCCAATCAAATTTCTTGTCTTTCTGCGTCAACAGATTTAACGGTTGTGCGATTTTTGAGAAGTTTGCGATGAAACGTTGATAGTATCCGGCCAAACCTAAGAATTACCGTATTTTCGAAGGTGTCTGTGGTGCTTCCCATTTCTTCACTGCTTTGATCTTTCCGGGATCTACGTGAATTTCATTCTCGTTCACCACGTGTCCCCGAAATTTCACTTCTCGTAGCCAAAACTCGCACTTTGAGAACTTGGCGAAAAATTTCTCTTCTTTTAATAGACTCAGTATTGCCCGAAGGTGTTCCTTATGGTCCCCTTTCGATCGGGAATACATAAGTATATCGTATATGAATACGATCACGAACTTATCCAAATAAGGTTTACACACTCGATTCATCAGATCCATGAACACGGCTGGTGCGTTAGTTTGTCTGAAAGGCATGACTAAAAACTCATAGTGCCCATACCAAGTTCTAAACGCTGTTTTCGGTATGTCATCCTCGAAAAATCTTAGCTGGTGATATCCCGAACGAAGGTCGATCTTGGAGAAATACGAGGCTCCTTGCAACTAGTCAAACATATCATCGATTCTGGGAAGAGGATATCGATTTTTCACGGTCAGTATATTCAGCTCGCGGTAATCGATGCACATGCAAAACGATCCGTATTTCTTTTTGACGAATAATATCGGTGCTCCCCATGATGAGTGGCTCGGCCGAATAAAACTCTTTTCCAGTAGTTCCTGCAATTGACTAGATAGCTCTTGCATTTCTGATGGTGCCAACCGATATGGCGTCTTTGCTACCGGTGTGGCTCCCGGAACCAAGTCTATATGAAATTCCACTTGCCGAGGTGGGGGCAAACCGGACAAGTCGTCAGGGAATACATCCGGATAATCTCGTACTACAGGAATATCTACCAACTTTCTTTCCTCCTCCTTCTTTTCCACTACATGGGCTAGAAACACGTAACACTGCTTTTGTAAACATCACGCGTCTTCATGCAGGAGATAAGCTTTAGGGTTCTCCTCGATCGTTCTCCCTGAATCCTGAGCACCTCCCCGTCTGGCATGGGGATTCGTACTACTTTCTCCCGACATACAATCTCTGCTTCATGATTTGACAACCAATCCATCCCCACGACTATGTCAAAACTTCCTAACTTAGAAGGTATCAAATCTATTTCAAAAGCATGGTTCTCCAATATCATCGAGCACTTCCTAATAATCTCATCGGCCTGTACAATTATACCGTTGGCCATTTCTACGTAGTAGCTAGTTTCTAGCCTACTGGGGTTCAAGTCGAGCATATGAGGAAATTCAGAAAATATAAAACTATTGTCTGTCCCAGTATCAAATAATATGGATGCGAAGTGGTGATTGAGCAAGTACGTACCCGTAACGACATTCGGGTCCTGACGGGCGTCATTTGCTCCGATGACGAACGCACGTCCTCGGGCAGCATTTCCTTGATTCGATGGGCCTTGATTACCGACTATGGCCATCACCTATGGTTGATTGTTTCCTTGCTGACCCTGAGCCCGATTCAGTCTGGGGCACATGTTCCGATAATGTTCAGGGCTTCCACACTCATAGAAAACCCTAGCATTCCCTGCGGGGTTAACCGCATTAACCGGCGCAACCAGATTCGGCGCCACTCTGCAGTCTCTTGCCAGATGCCCCGGGCGTCTGCAGTATACACAAACCTGGCATGGCATTGCTTGGGGTGATAAAAGTTGCACCTGTTACACTTAGGGTGCGGCCCGACATATTCCTTCCTACCTTGAGCCACTGCCACAAAATTCCTGGTTGTCTTGGCCCGTTTGTCAAATTTCCCGGTACTCGACCTGCTCGCTTCCCCAACATCCTTTCTCTTCTCATCTCCTTTCCTCAGAACCCCAATTCTCACCATCTCATCTATTAAGTACCAGCCTTCAGAATCGCACTCTGAATAGTAGGAGGGGCTGCTGCTGTTACCATTGTCCGGATTTGAGGAACAAGTCCCAAAATGTACCTTTCGATCCTCTTGGATTCCGGAGTTACCAGATGAGGAATTGGTCTTGCCAGCTCGTGGAAACAAACAGTGTAAGCTACGTGCCCAGCTCCTACCATAACATGATTCCAGAACTCATGCTCCAACTTCTGTATCTCATTGAGTGGACAGTACTCTTTGGTGATTAATGCTTCAAACTCATCCCAAGTCACCTACATTGCTGATTCTCTTCCTCTTGCTTGAATCTGTGTGTTCCACCAAGTTAGTGCTTTGCCCTGTAGTGAACATGTGGCATACTTAATCTTTTGACTGTCTAGGCATTCACTTATATCAATGACTGCCTCCATCTTCTCAAGCCACCTAGTTAGGGCCATCGCCCCACCATTCCCATCCAATTCCTTTGGTCTGGAGGCCATAAACTCCTTGTATGAACATCCCCGTCTTGTATTAACAATCCCAGTTGTAGTACCACCATCTTCAGTCTCTTCCCCTGTTCCTTGGTTGTGCTCATTCCCAACCCGATTCTCAATTCCTCCTTCGTTACCAGCCTTACCTTGACCTCCTTCTCTATTATCCCCATTGTCATTGTCGTCATCCCCATGAGGGTTATGATTCAGAAGAGTGTCGCTCACTTGGGCCACTATTGTTGGAATCAGTGCGGCTAGCTGCTGAGCGATCATGGCAGCTATATCGGGGTTTCTAGTCCCCTGATTGTTACCGGCGGGACCACCACTTGTTCCTGGCATCCTGCCTCTACCTCTTCCTCTTCCTCTGCCCCTTGGGGCCTCACCTTCGTTACTTGTACTGCAGGTGATTCTTCGAGGCAGCATTTTCTAATCATAAAAGGAGTAAACATGTAAACTTTAGTCACTTTAAGATACATTATTAATTCCACTCATCAAGTTCCAACAATCCAAGTCAATATCACAGTATTGACACCATTCATCATATTCATATCGTGTAAGTTCTCATGTCCATCAATTAATAGCATTCCAATAGTAGTCCGTCATAACGATTGAAAGTTCCAAGCATATAATCTCAATTAACCTAACAAAAGTTGCCTATCCCTCCTTCTTTCGAGATCTCAGGCACAACTATCTAAGGATCAAACTTGATATCCGAGATGAAACGCTTCACGTGACCTGTGGAAATCCCTTCAGGTTCGGTACTCGAACCTAATAGAACAATGCGGCGCGCATTGGAATATTAGATCCAGTAGAAGACATCCCATAAGGAAAGAGTGATAGTACTTTCCTCAGGGTGAACAGATATCAAGACAGAGAGATAAAAGAACAAGTATAGAAGGAACATACATGCAATATCGGATGCACGCAAATCCTAGCATGCATTCTACATGAAGGTTCCTAGGTTATAGTCTAGGTTAAGTGATTTGTCTAATTCTCTATAACCAATGGCTCCGATACCAGTCTGTCACACCCCCGCTAAGAGCGGAAACATAAGGATGTAACGAGACGGGATCGTCATAACACATTGTATCAATAGAGATGCAAAATAGACATGTATAGAATGAATGACGTGTCATGACGACACCCGGCACAAAGGAGACTTGTGTCGTGTCTAGTCAATAACCACGACTACATAGCCATAGGTGTTAACATTGTAATAAAATTCCCACAACCCAGGAACAAGTATCCAAAAGTATAATAGTATGAAATCAGACCAACAATGTCAAGTAATGTATGTCAAGTATTGAATAGTCTCAAAAATGCATCCTAGAGTCTCCACTAAGGCCGCACTCCTAGGATCCTCAGTTAATTGTATCACCTGAAAAGACATGCTCAAAATGGTCAACATAATTGTTGGTGAGTTTGCAGGTTTAATAGTAAACAAAATTGATGTTGTGTAATAGTTTTGCGGAACATCGTAATTACAGTTATAAGTAAGCAAGGTCACATGACAACATGAGCATCACCACCAAACCTATGACGTACACATAGATATTTGTCGGAATATATTCACCCTAGGGTCCGTTCCTGGCCACTGTTGGTACTAACTAGTATACCAACAAACGAGGGTGGGGGTGTCAACCCAATAGTACTACCAATACCTATCCGTCGGTTCCAACACCGGAATTAAATGGTTGTGAATCAAGTACCACACAGCAAACTCATGCATGTATCAGATAGAGACTTACAAAAAAGTAACACGATAATTCCAAGAATATAAGTTGTACAGCATGAAAAGTGTGAGCATACTTTTCCCCCAAGTTTGTAAGTAATTCAAGTAATAAATCAACATAAAAATAGGCCACGAAACTCACTTGATTAATAGTAGAAGTGGATGTATAAAGGTTCCAGAAGATGAAGCAACAATCGTTCAAAAACCTATTATTAATTATTGTTAAGTATAAAAGATAAGCTTAAAGAGGGTAGATACGTTCGGTCGGTTCGGGTTGGATCGGTCACGCGACACACACTCATACAAGCAGGCATAAACATAAGACTTTATATAGATCCATGTGCTAGGAATCATCACCATTGATAATGATATTAGTGTAAGGGTTTCATTGTCGCAGAGGTGTACTTAGTATGATAGAATGGTTATGCTGATATAAGTAATAAGGATATTAGTAGTTACTAATATTCGCCTTGATAACCTTAAAATGTTAGCATTGATTATATTTGTGTTAATATTGGTAGTAATCATAATGTTGATATTAATAATGTCATTAGCAATGGTAACCGTAACAATGTTACTTTAGCATTACATGACCTACACACACTACACACCAGATTCGCATTCACACACAAACAACCTTCAGTCACACGACTCAACATCCATTCGCACGAATGAACCTTCATTCGTACGATAAACCTTCATTCGTATGAATCAACCTTCACTCGTGCGAATCGCCATTCAGACGTACGACACAGCACTCATTCGCACACACATGTCCAGTTGTACACACACATTCGCATGACACAACATTCATACGCATACACTCTCATTCGCACGACCCAATGTTCATTCGCACACACACTCTTTCGCATGACTCACAGTCAATCGCACGCATACTTCCATTCACACATGTCCATTCGTATGAAACATACTCAATCGTACCCCTACATTCAATCACACACACTCATTCGTACGAAGCAGACTCAATCGCACACATACACATTCAATCGCACAGACAGACACAAAAGCATACGTAAGTCACCGAGTGCTGGAGTGCTCACAGCGGCCACTCTGACCACTAAAGTGGCACCACAACGCGCTTAGAATTCGATTTACAACATGTTTCAGCAATTGATGCACCCAAAAGGCCCTCAACAGTACTCGCTCGCTTGGGAACACCCAAACCTGAATCCGACACAAAGAAAGATGGAATGAGATGAAATAAGTGACGTCGGTGGTCGTCTACCTGCGGAATGTCGACTTGGAGCGCCTTGTGGTGGGGATTTGCCAGAGAAAACAACGAAAAGGGAGCCGGAGACAGGGAGGGAGAATGGTGGTTGTAGGGTTTGGATAAAATGGAATAGCGGCTGTTTAATGGGTTTTTATACCCATTTCAGGTTTGTGAGATTGGGAACTTTAGTCCCTGGACTTTCAAGGCACTTAGATCTTTAAGTTTAGTTAATTACAATTTGGTCCCTCATCTTTGTTATTCATTTTAATATTAGTGTGTTAATAATATGATTTTGTAACATCAGTAATAATAATATTACTAATAATAATACTAATAATAAATTTAATAATGGTAATCTCATTAATAATTCTATTTATGTTAATAATAATAATAATAATAATAATAATAATAATAATAATAATAATAATAATAATAATAATAATACTAATAATAATAATTGTTTTAATAACAATTATAACAATAATAATAATAATGATAATAGTAATTGCAATATTAGTAATAATGTTAGTAACATTAATAGTAGCATAACTTTTACATACTAGTATCTCCTTAATTATTCAAGGAATAGAGGGATCTATATTTGGTAAGGTTTTATTAGATTTTTAATGTTTAAGTATTTATGCACACTTAGGATAATACACATAACTAGGGAAGCAAAATTTGAAACTAAGGCAACTTGGTTATGAGTTAATGTTGAATATTCAGCTAACAAATACGACGTTAATTGATGGACCTTTTGGTGACGAATATCACATGGCATCAATCCAAGGATGTGTGAACTTTTAGGAAGTTTGTAGTATGGCAACCAAAAGAAATGATGTGAGTTCTTTATGGACAAAGCAGACAATATTGGTGGTATGTTGGATCTAGTGTTACATAAACCATTAAATGCTAGGAATTCCAGATAGATTAAAAGGTATATAGGAACACAAGATGAGGATTCAAATAAAAGAAACTTACCTTTGGTCTAGATCTAGTACCTACTACCAACATATTGATGTCGTAGCTCTTATTGTAGGAAGGTGCGATTGAGCTCTTCACACCATCCCCTTGTTTAATTATTGCCTCCACAACTAGAACCCGTCATATCCTTTTCCATTACAACTATCGCCTTCAAGAGACTAAATTTTTCTTGAAGAAAATTAGGTTTAGGAAAGATGTCATCTCTCTCACATCAGCTTTATCAACTAAATTGAATTATTGCTTTGGAAAATTTACTCTCGAATTGGATATTATGTTAGATTAAAAAATTTATGTTTGGCAGTTCTATGTTAGAATCAGAAACCACTTTAGTTGTTCTAACATTCTTACCAATTGCAATTTTTACCTTGAAAACATCATCTTTCAATATAGAGGTTTTATTCAACTACGGATAGAACGCAGTAGTCAAAATTTCTACTAGCACCTAAATGAAATATAATAGATGTGCATATATCATTAATCATGAATGTACCTAGCATAACATCTCTGTGCTTGTTTGCTCCTCTAAGAGATATTGAAAACCTAAGCCTTAGCTTTTGGTTTTATCACTTTCACTTGCACCTGCAGGTTTCTCTTGGCTTGAACCACTAGACTTACTCTTAGGACAATGACCGGGTAAATGTCCCATCTTGCCATAAATTCCATATCTAGTAGTAGGATAATGATACATGTAATGCTTCATATTCCTATATTTGTTGCATAGAAGTGAACCGAGACAATATTCTCTACAACGTTGCTTCCCATTTTTACTATAATATTTCTTTTCATTCTCATTCCCCTTTTATTCCACGGTCCTCTACCTTGGCTTTCTTCTCGATGGGACATTGGTTGTTAGTCATAAACCTCATCACAGTATTGTTGTTTAGTTTGATGATGTACTCCCCGTGAGGCATATATCCAGTTACAAGTTCAAGACATTCTTAATTTTCGTCTGTTTGTTGGTTGGGTAGAATTGCTTAGTCATAAGCCTCTTTAGTTCATTATTTGGGATAGAATATTATTCCTATTTCATTATTTGAATAACTTTTTTCCCTAATTGTGTGTATGATGTTATCCTACAATATAGGGACTTAGACAAAATGAATAGGCAACACATATTACCATATAATCTTTTCTGCATTCAATGATTTAAGTTACCATATTCATTTACCTGGTCCACTGATGGGTGGATTTTAAGGTCCTTAGTGCCATCAAAATCTTGGTGGTCACACCTTTTAAATGCCCTATAGTTGTAGCCCTTAACCACTTATTTGTTAATGTTCCCGTCCTTATAAGCACTGTTTAGGTTCCTTGCCTTTATTGCTGGTATCCTTCTTACCGATACTTCTTTTCTTCTTTCTTTTAATCCCACCACTTGTGTTACGGTCTTGATAGCCTTGCCATAATTTCAAGCATAGTATTAAGGATCACCTGATAAGCCTAATTATTGATGATGTGTTCGACATGGGACTCTATAACCACCCCCTTGTTGGTATGCTCATAATTATATTCAGATTCATCATGATGAGACTCCTTATGTTCAGCTTCTTTTGTCTAGTTCTCCTTAGGCAGCCGCTAGTTTGACCTGAGGTCTAGAAATGCCTACACATACCACCGCGACCACCTTCTCATCTTTTTCTTCATGATATTATCCTTGTAACTACATAACACCTACATTAAGAGTGAACTCTTGCATTATCAGTCAAGGGAATAGTTTATAATCCCATTAAGTACTATATGCTTTTTATCATAATGGCAAGTTGTGATAAAATACTTACTTTACTTCTAATTTTAAACATTCCCTATAATGATTTATAATAGTGTTCATGGTTTAGGAGTTCTAAAGATCACTAAATGAAATTAAGAAAATAATCCAATTAATGGAACCACGTATAAGAATTTTGCTATCTACGTGTGAGAAACAATGTCTACTTAGACACCTAAGTTTTACATTTGCACATGAAATAATTACATGCACATACATACATACCATCTATGCATAAGTATTTATCTACATATGAAGTACTCAAATATGTACTTGCAACAATATCTATGCTTGTAACGGACATTTACGGATGGCCAACATCTACTTATAAGAACTTCACTGCCTGCGCATGTAGACAACATATGTGCAATACTTCACATCTATGCATTAAGACTTTATGTACGCATAAAGTCATCTGAGCATGAGTAAGCCCTAACATTCATGAAAATTTTCTACTGTCCATATACTTTAGCATAAATTCCATGCTAGAATAACATCGTACATAATTATACACACATTCATATAGCATTCAACATTTTACCTTTTGACATGAAGTCATCGTACCACCATTTATTACTTTGGTCCTTTTCATACTTTTAGACTAGGAATTAGGGATAACTAGATCTATAAAACAATTGCCTCGATAACAACATGTGATACTCTAAAATGGAGCATCTCAAAATATAGCATAGTTCTAAAAAAGTGATATCATAAACCATTGCAAATTGTAATTTTCACACCCTCAAAATCTACCGGCAGGGTTCTACCGTAAGGCGCGTGACAAACCAGGATCTCAGACACAGTCATATCAAACGACACTATATGTGTTTTAAAATAAATGTTTGACCTTAAATAAGAGTATATCGAGGTTTTCAATGTAATTAATGTGAAAGCGTAAACGTCTGAAAAACCATAAGTAATAAATGCGCAAAACAAAGCACCCAATGAAAAGTAGTAAAGGTAAATGAACTTTCTTTCAAATGATAAAGATGATACTTGAGCCTCATATATGCAACCCTAGCCTTAATCGTGCCTGCAACCTGAGAACACATGGTAAAGTATGTCAACACAAGGTTGGTGAGTTCACTGGTTTAAATATGTAAATATGATTGAGCGTTAGTTTGGTAAAAGTACACAAAGGTATACCATAGGTAGCTAGCCTATATATCAAGTTTCTTAGCGTTTCGAACCGAAGCTGACTGTTTGTGAGTTGTTTTGCCTTCCACCATGTCTTATCACAAAAAAGTGGCAAATGTCTAGGTTAATTAAACACCTGTTCGACCTCCAGTTGAGTTAGCGCGACTAACACGGGTGGGGTTTGTCAAACCCAGTAGTTCTACTCAAAATTACCTTGCTAGCTCGTTATTAACGGTTCGAGTGTGTAAGGACTTGCATGATAATATTTTCACTATAGTAACAAGCGATATACCAATAATACTTAACCAAATAAATAAAAATAGTTTGCATGCTTCTCCCCAAAAAAGGAAAGCATGTAAAAGTGGGGCCATGGAGACTAACCTTAGATGCGTGGGAAAACATGAAGTGTAAAAGCCAAAAGCTAATCGTTACCTAACAAATGTATATTCATGAGTATGTGTACATAATGGTCAAGATGAACCCCGTTGTATCCAAACAACGTAACTGTTAGCGTGTTCAAGAAATGTTTGACATGTTTAACCAAAGTTGACCGGACTGACCCGATGACCCGTTGGTGACTCAAATAAGTAAAAATATATTTATTCGTACTCAAAATAACTCAAATAATGATTCACATAAAGTTTCATTTTGGAAATCTATTTTTGGAAAGTTTCTATTTTTGGAAAGTATGATATCGTTACACACGTGTAATCCATTTTAAGATTACGAATCATACCACAACAACCATCTCAATTTGTGACGACCCTAAAAATATTTTATTATTATATATACTATGTCGAGAAATTTTATTACGTTACAACCATGATTTATATTTGGTATATATATTATGAATATACGTATGCATGTTACATGCGTGCCTATATATTAATAATTTACGTATGCATGTATGTTTATATACCCGAAATTCACACATACGTGTATATATACACAAAATTTTATGTGTGCATGTATGCATATATATGTAAAATTTATGAGTACATGTTTATATACGTATATTTACTCATGCTTTAAACTTATGATTATCTATATATATATATATATATATATATAGGTACGAGCAATATGTATAAGTTAGGTATCACAACAACATAATAACCCAACCAAACAATACATTTTGATACCAAAACAAACTCAACCAAATCAAAACCTTCAAAAACACTCAGATTAACATTAAACCCAAAAGCACCAAAACCACCACAACCACACCTTAAACTCTCGGTTCATTGGATCATGTAACACCCGATTAAGATAAGAATTACAATGATAAACATGGTGACTGTTAAACCTCCATTACATGACACCTAGCTATACACAATCATTACAAAATAAAGGTGGCAACACTCTTGAAAACTCACGGTCAACATGCATGCACCATCAATTCTCTTCTCATGCCACCTAAACTCTCCTAATAACTAAGCTATCTTACCCCACTTTGCTTCCTCCCCAAAAACCGCCACCTTTCAAGCTTAAACTTAGGCTCCAAGTATCATCAATTCAAAAGAAAAATGGCAATCCCAAGAGCTCTCGGTTTTCATGCATTCACACTATCAAACCGTGGCCACCTTGACACCAAAACCACCTCCATTTGACACCTAGCCACTTACTCATATGACTTAGAACTAGAAGATATGATGACACACATAGGTGTCCCTCGATTTCAGCTGCATTTAACCTCTTCCATTCGCAAACAACAAACCAAAAACTCCTTTGTTTCATATCTCTCAGGATTTCTTGAAGCACCACCTTCTAACACAAACCACAACCATCACCCGACCACAAGCTCCAGCACCACCATTGAATACCTCCTGCTGTCCCCCACTCTTCCTCGGTTACACACCTTATCACCATCACTCTAGCCCACAACCTCTCTATCTCTCGGTTACTATCAACAAACAACAAAAACAACAACCGACAACCACAACAACAAACAACAAACAAACACAACCACACACCACCATCACTTGTGATACACAAACAAGCTGCAATCACCACAGCTCCCCACCTCTCAGCCCCCTCCAACAACCTCCAACAATCATGACCACCGACCCTCTTTCTCTCGGATAAAACATGACCCACACCATCTTAGTCTCTATACCCCTCGGCTCCTATAAGCAAAAGTGACAAACACTTCGAGTTACTTCAAGTCAAGAACCTAAGATTTTCACCAGCTCCATCCTTTCTCATTACAAGGTTATAATCAATTTCTAAAAGTATTAAAATGTCAAGAATATGTATGTGTTATAAACACATATAATTGTTTTGGTACATATATATATATATATATACAAAAAACCTATCTTCAAGAATCTGGAATAATCTCTATTCTGGAAACTATGACAAATTTTGATAAATAAATAATTTATATAAATTATTTTACAAATGAAAAATAGAAGAAATATAAAAAATAGAAATAAATTCGGGAAAATTTTGATAAATTTACAAAATGATTCTTTTAAGGTATAAAAACCTCTGGAATTATTTCAGAATTTTATTCTTTGTTATAATAAAGATATGAATTTTTATATGTTCAGCAGTAGATAAATTATAATAAATACTTAAAGTAAATAATAAATTCTCATAAAATCATAAATGCAATATTAAATCAGAGAATATAGAATATATTATTCTCATAATTTTTGGAGTAGTATAAGTATTTTTACTAAATATTGTGATTTTTGTGAAAATTTCAGAAACTAATATGTTATGACCTGGACTTTGAAATAATTATATGATGCTTGATTTTATAGAAGAAGTCTTTTGTAAAATTTTGGGAATTTATGAAAAACAGAAGCTATTTTTAACCATTTGTGGGATTATTATGGAATTTAAGGAAAATAATCTATTAAGATTTGAATGCTATAAAAATTATGAGATGTTACTGACTTTTTGTAAAAAATTCTATCAATTTTTTAGGATTTATTGAATAACAGTAGGTATTTTGATGAATTTTGGGAATATTGTGGGATTTATATAAAATAATCTGTTAGGAATTTAATGTTAAGAAAATTTTGGAAAGCTACAAACTGTCCAAACTTATGTTCTACAAAAATTTGGTGATTTTTGGATATCAGCAGCTATTTTTGTGATTTTTGAGAAGTTTGGAATAAATCACAAACTATTAATGATTAAGAATTTTTAGAGACTCAAAGGTGTTTCTAATAATCTTTTACAGTCAATGAAAACTAAAAAAATATTTAAGGTATTGTCTAACACTGTGAACTATCTTGTTAGGTTCAAGTGAGAAGACACGGTGAGTTTATAGCCCCATTTTCAACCGTTTGGTATTCTATAAAGTTTTGGGGGAAAAAGTATACTGTTTGAGTTGATGTATTATTTTTGTAAATATTTTTATTGCTTACTGTCATTTGCGATACAACCATTAGTTCGAATGAGGAACAGTCCGATAATGTTAGTAGCGCTACTTAAGAGAATATTTGTACCAACCGGATGAGGGTTGCTACTATTTTCCTGCATCTAACCGAATGGGGGTTAGGATGTAATATTATCTGATTTTGTGAATTATTTCGTGACAGTATGATTATGTTGTGAGCAGGTTTGGTTGTAATTAATACATCAACAAAATATTTGTCTGGATTAAACCTATATTCTCACCAACATTTTTGTTGACTGGTTTAGTGTACTTTTTCAGGAAACAATGAGTAACACTTTTGACCATAGCTTTGAAGTGCACAATGGTTGGGGAGAAGTGGTAGGAAGTGTTTGTGTCACATTAACTGTCAACATTGTTGATGGTAGTGTGTATGTTGATGCACACTTCCACCGTATCTGAAGACATGCAGTAGTTTAATGATGTAGTAAAAAGATTATATCTAATTTTGGAATTTATGTATAAGATGTAATCACGAATATTATGAATAAATGCATGTCCTACTTTCTTGTTTTAAGCATATGTATTTAATATTTGTTCCTCCATAATTAATGTACCCTGATAAAGCAAGTCACACCCAAACCGCATTTCACGCTTCCGCCGGGATGTGACATGTCACATCATCCCCTTGTCGAAATAAATTTCGTCCCTAAATTCAGAACAGGTAAACTGCAGGTATTTCACCTTTATACGATTCTCAAGTTCCAAGGTAAACTCCGGTCCACACTTGGAGTCGAACTAACTTTAATGATAGAGGTACATTACAATTATACTTGAGTGTTTTTGACCACTTGGTTTCAACTAGTCCCTCGATGAATCGCAATTGTGCGTTCATCTGTTTCTCGTTTAATAGAATGACGACTGTCTCATCAGACAGACATTTCTTCATGTCTGAAACGTGCAACACATTATGTACATCACTGAGTTCTCTAGGTAAATTGAGTTGTTAATCTACTGGACCAACCCTTTTGACAATCTCAAAAGGTCCAACGTAGTGCGGGTTTAACTTTCTTCATTTTTCCAAAATGAATTACACCTTTCCAAGGGGACATTTTTAGAAGTACCTTGTTGTTGATTTGATATTCCATAGGCTTTTGGAATTAACCCACGTAAATCCTTGTCGATCATGTACTTCGGCCTGCGGTTATGAATTTGTACGATCTTCTTAGTCGTCTAGTGCACAAGCTTAGGAACAATATGTTGACTTTCCTCTAACTTTTGCCCAACAAATAGGTGATCAACACTTACTTTCACAGTGTGTCTCGAGCAGTGCGGCACTGATCGTTGTGTGGTAACTGTTATCGTAGGAAATCTTAATCAAAGGTGGGTGGGTTTCTAAACTACTACCGAAATCAATAACACATGCTCATAGCATGTCTTCTAGAGTCTGAGTCGTACACTCACACTAACCATCGGTTTGCAGATAATACGTTATGCGCCTATCTAAATGCGTTACAAATGAACTTTGTGATGACCTCTATGAGTATGAAATGAATCGACTCTCACGATCGGAGATAATGGAAGAACTGGCACCTCGTGCCCAGAGACTTTTTTTCTTGAATAGGTGAGAGCAATGTTCTCAATTCAATTAGTCTTACTAATATCCAGGAAGTGTGCGGAATTGTCCAAGCGATCTACTATTACCCAAATGGTATCACATCTGCTGAGAGTTCGAGGTAACATCACAATGAAATCCATTGAGATCTACTCCTACTTCAATTCTATAATTTATGGTTGTTGGGGTAAACCAGACATTCCTTGATATCCCGCCTTAACTTTAGAACAAGTTAAACACTTGCTTACATGCATAGCAATATGACCTTTCACATTCTGCCACGGGTAAAAAACTTTCAAATCATGGTAAATCTTACCTAAACCTTGATGAATGGGATATTGAGTGTTATGAGTTTCATCTATTACCAGCTCTAAAAAATTCACATATAGAAAATCCATATTCGTTCCATTAAGTAACTAATTCCTTCATATTTTGTCACTAATTGGTTTTCCATGTCTCGCATGGACTCTGCCTTTAGATTCTCTTCCTTCAAAGCCTTAATTTGAGCATTACAGATTTGATCAAGTACTCTGGTATGAATGGTAAGCTTTAATGCTCGCACTCACTTCGGTTTAGGTGTTTAGTTTTGACTTAGGGCATCGACTACCATATTAACCTTACCTAATAGTACTTCATCATATTGTCATAGTTGTTTAACAGGTCGACCCAATAACAATGTCTCATGTTCAGCTCCTTCTATTCAAGATACACTAAAGGATCTTGTGATCGGTGTAATGATGCATTTGGTACCATACAAGTAATACCTATATGTCTTTCGTGTAAATCAATGACTCTCAACTTTGAGTTGTTGTGTCATGTAGTTCTTCTTATGAACTTTCAATTGACATGAAGCTTATTCGATAACCTTCTCACATTGCATCAGCACACAAACGAGACCTTGGATGAAAGTACCGCAGTATACCACAAAATCATGTGTTTCCCTTCGGTAGGGATAATATCGGTACAGTCAGACTTTCTGTTCCCTAACTTGAAATGCAAACTTCTGTTTGTCACCCTAACTCTTTGTAGTGTCGTTACGAGTTATGCTAGAAGAGGTTATGCGATCCTCAAAACCTTTTGATGACTCGTCGGTAATAACCAGGAAACCCAAGAAACTATTGTACCTCAGTATGGGAGTTAGACGTAGACCATTTCTATTAGGATAGTTTTTGTATGGAGTACTAACGGATTCTGCGTGAGACCAGATCAAATAGCGCGGAATTCTATTTGATTGGTGATCCAATCAGTGAGAAAGAACAACCTGATCGATCTAACGATTAAACAAACGTTAAGAACGAGTTGGAATTGATCAGGAACGAACTATGAACTTGGATGGGCGACTTAGGACGTTCTGGACGGCTAGTGTATGAAATTATTCGAAGTCTTACATTTTTTCACGAATTATATGGTATTTATAGGTTTTCAGTGTTCATTCGTACGACTGAACCATTAGCATGGTTCAGTCGTGCGACTGACTCATGCGGTTGACTCATACGCACGACTGAAGGTTCAGTCGTGCGACTGAATCAATCTTATGTTTCAGTCATGCGACTGATCCAGTTTCCTGGTTCATTCGTGCGACTGGTCTATAATTATGGTTTATTCATGCGTATGGGCCATAAGTATGGCCCATTAGCATGAATAACTGCTTGACTACGTTGAACACATTTCTAAGTCATTATTGACTTAGAATTATGTACAACAACTTCAAACCTATATATAAAGTTCATACATGTGAATCATACTCAATACAATAATAATATGAAATAATCAAACACAAATAAACATTAAAATGCATTTCATTTATCATTTGAGTCATCACATTACATCAGTGTAAGAAATGAAAGACTATTACATTTAAGATCATAAACTAGGTATATAATGTATGAACAATTTCTTAGTGGCTTCTCTTCTTGCCCAGTTAATAAACATTCTCTACTTGCTGACCACGTAACCTAACATTTTATCTTCATCCAGTCACACATCATAAACTTGGCATATAGTTATCCTTGCTTTAGTAGTTCTAAAATCATGTTCCTCATGCTCCCCCTTATTATTTGTATATGACAGAATGTTATCAACAATAACGTTGATAAATTTGTCTAGATTGGTTTTACGTACTCGTTTCATGAGATCCATGAAAACCGTTGGTGCATTGGTAAGCCCACTTGGCATAACCAGAACTCATAGGGACAACAGTATGTTCTGAAATCCGCCTTATATATGTCATTCTCTCGGACCCTTAAATAATGTTACTCCGACCTCATGCCTATCTTGGAATATAAACTCGACCCTTGAAGCTGGTGAAGCAAATCGTCGATACGTGGAAAGGTCTACTATCTTTCCTGACAAACAGAACGGAAACTCTTCGATCCTCTTTTCCTAAGTTATTTTCTTGGTGATCGTGGTTAAAATGGTGAAAGGATCTCAGACCTCGTTTGATCAATTAGATTAGGATTTGCAGCGGAATCGTATAAGAATTAAACAAATTCAAGCAAGAACACAAATGATAATGCAATGGAACAGTACGATTATAAAGAGAGAAAGTATTTCTGCAAAAAGGAATTTTTCATTTAATCACAGGCTTCGGCACATAAAAACTTAGGTCATCCTCCCTTATATAAGGAAGGTGATGACAGCTGATGTCACTTGATAGTGACATCTAACCGTTATTACAACAACTACTGCAAAATAACTAAACTACTGAAGATGTCTTACAACAGCTGACATCTTCTTACAAAAGCTAAGTGTAAAACAAACATAACTACTGAAACTATAACTACTGAACTACAACGTCTGAAGAACAGGCTCTTCAGATGTTTTACAATAAGTAAACTACTGAAAGAAAAATACTGAAAAGGAAAACCATTACAACAACTGAAGAGTACTTCATCAGCTGTTGTGACAACCTCTGAAGTCTTCAGTACTTGAACTTCAGCTGATGTCTTTAGTACTTGAACTTCAGCTGATGTCTTCAGCACTTGAACTTCAGCTGATGAAATCTTCAGTTGTTATCATCAGCTGATGAAGCCGTCAACAGTTGTTGTGATGTCTGTGGGACTTTAAGGTTTTTCTGATCCGGCTCACTGGTTTTTTTGGTCCAACAAACTCCCCCTGAACCAATACAGCCAAAACCTTTAACTTTATTTGAGTCCCACTTATTTGGCAGAAAAATTGTCTTTTTCTTCTGGATCAGCTCAGAAATGACCAAAATCAGCACAGGCCAGGGAAGAGGTTTCAAAGATCTATTTGGCAATGAATGGATGGGAACTCTGTCTTGGGGAACTGGACACAGAGCTGTTACCCCATCCATTGAACCTACTTCCTAACTATGAGTCTGTAAGACTCTCTCACATAAGCCTCAAGTAAGACTAGTTGATCATCCTTGGTGAGGTCTTCGGCTTCTCCCTCAAAAAATGATTCAGGCCCATAATACTCAGACAGGTATTTGACCTGCTTCCTATTTCTTAACTCAATAGTTGTGATTTCTCTATAAGCAAATTCATCAGAGTGATTACCCTCTAGCAGCAACTGGAGTTCATTTTGTCTGACTTCCTCAAGCCACTTGTATACTAACCCCTTTTTCACCATTTTGTTCTCCAACAGCTTTTGTGGGGGAAGATTAGCTTTATAGGCTTTCTTGAAGTCTTCTAGTATCTCCCTGGGTGATACTACAATGGCCAGCATGATCACTGCATCTACGATCTTTTTCACTTGGCCATTGTATCTGTGTGGAATGTTTTTCTTGTGAATCCTATGACTCGTGTTGGACCAAAAGAACCAATGAGCCAAGATCAGGAAAACCTCTAAGTCCCACATGCCACTGCAACAACTGCTGAAGACTCCCATCAGCTGTTCTGACAAAGTCTGAAGATCAAAGTATGAAGATCAAAAAACTGAAGAACAACAGCTGAAGACTCTAAAGTACTGAAGACAAGTACTGAAGAATCAAAAGCTGAAGAACTGAAGAACTGAAGACCTTCTACTGAAGCACAAAGTCTGAAGACAAAGACTGAAGACAACAGCTGATGACATCTACTGAAGTCATGAGCTGTTACATCATCTGAAGCCAAGTCTGAAGAACAAGTGCTGAAGACTCAGAGTTTGTCACAACAGCTGAAGAAGTCTTCTTCAGTTGTTGTGATGGTTTTTCCCTTTCAGTAGTTTATTTTGTTTTAGTAGTTGTACAACAGCTGAAGAGCTTGTTCTTCAGCTGTTATAGTATCTGTAGTTAAAAACAACTGAAGAGTTTGTTCTTCAGTCTTCAGTCGTTGTAGGATTTCAGTAGTTTACTTTTGTCAGTACTTGTAAAAGATAGGAACACTTTTGTAAGAAGATGTCAGCTGTTGACATCTTCAGTAGTTTTATGTTCCGTCAGTTGTAATTTTAATAATAGGTTGATGTCAGAGAAAGGACATCACCACCATCCTTTTGCGCCTATAAAAGGATGGTGAACCATGCTGTTTTAATTGCCGAAACGTGTTGAGCAATAGAACAATTAATTTTTCGCAGAACTCTTTTCTCTCTCTATGTTTGTGCTTTTAATTCCAATATCTTTTATGTTCTTACTATAATTGCTAATTAACGTGCTAAATCCGCTGCAAACCAATCTGATTGATCAAACGAGAGGCTGAGATCCTGTCAAATGGTATCAGAGCAGGTTAATCATTGATCGATTTCACTATTGATCATTTGAAACTGCTCTTTTGATCTCTCTGTTTGATCGAATTAGCAATTTGCAAGAATTAGCCATAGAGAGTGAGTTTCTGCTGTTTCTGGCCAAAATCTTGAGGTCCTCTGGTGGTTTTGAGTTACGTTTGTCTTGTTTAAACTTGTTTTTGACTAAAACCTGAGATGACGACACCAACTAATGATCCTCACAATACTGGTTCCTCAACCAAGCCTCAGATGCTTGATAGGAACGAGTATAACATATGGCAAAGACATATGCTTCACCACTTGGCTGTCAACAGTGCTGGTTGTTGGAAGTCAGTGGTACATGGACCATACAAGCCTATGGTGAGCGTCCCTGAATCTAATGAACAGGTTGCGAAGTAACCTGAACAATATTCGGACAAAGATCTAAAGCTTTTCGAAATTGATGCTAGAGCCCATGGAATTTTAGCCATGGCTATTCCTAATGATATTTATTCAGGGCTCTTGCATCATGAGTCTGCTCACGACCTATGGGTTGCTCTAAAGGAACAATTTGGAGGAACTAATTCGGTCTTAGGAAACAATAGGGAAATCCTCGCCCAACAATATGAGACATTCTCATATAGAAAGGGTGAGACTTTGACCCAGCAGTTTGAGCGGTTCTCTTGTTTGATCTCTGAGCTGAAGATGGTCAAACAAGAGTACTCCAACAGCCAGATGAACAACAGCTTCCTCAGGTCACTGCCTGAGAGATGGGACACTTATACCATTGTCCTAAGCTCTAGTGCAGACCTGGAAACTCTATCTCTCACCCAACTTCATGGGAAGCTTCTCACTTTTGAGAGAGAGATAGAGCAAAAGAGGAAGTTGTCCACTTCTGGTAAGCTCGCTGATGACTTTGTCCAAGGTAATGCTGCCTTGATAAGTCAGGAGTCAGAATATGCTTCATCAGAAAGTTCTTATGATGAGCATATTGATTTCTCTACCAACTCAGAACAAGCTTTTGTTGGTGTTAGTAGTTCAGGAGGTAGTGGTGACAACTTGTGTTTTCTGATGGAGGACTTGAAGGGCATTCCAGATGATGATCTGGAAGAGATGGATATTTTGAACCAAATGGCAATGATAAATATCCGCTCTCAAAAGTTCTACAAGAGAACTGGTAGGAAATTCCCTGGACTCTCTGGCAAAACCAAAGTTGGTTTTGACAAGAGCAAGTTGAGGTGTCACAAGTGCCAAAGGCTTGGACACATTGCAAGAGAGTGTAGATCGTCTGGATCTAACTCCTCTGCACCCTTTGTGACTTTTCCCAGCAATAGTTCACAGCACAGAAGGCAACCTTCCTCCAGTTCTGACCATCCATCACAAGCACAGGCACCACCTGCTTATTTTGTGCCACAGGGTCATATGCCATATCCTTACTCCTGTTACTACATGCCTCAGCCTAGTCAAGCTCAAGCACCCTCGGCTCAACCACCTCATGCTCTTCCTGAGCCTCAACCTTCCCAATCTCATCATCACACACAACCTCAACAACATAGCTTTTTCACCCCAAGTGTTATTGACTGGAGTAGTCTACCAGAAGAGCTATCTGGTCAGGAACAAATACTCCAAGGTGCTGGTCAACATGGTGGTGACCAACCTTTTGGAAATCTTGCTCTGATGGCCCTTGATTCTACTGAGGGGTCATCATCGAATGCCTCATCTCAGGTATCCACTGAGGCAAAAGCCAAGCTTTGTTCAGAATCATGCATAGCAGCATTTGCTTTTATTAGAGAAGCAAATGTAGCTTTAATAGATAAAAATCTTGATCTTGAGCACACTATTTCCAAAAGAAAAGCTGATTTTGAGGCTGTACTCAAAGATAAAAATGATGAGATTTACAAGCTTAAATGCCAAATCAAAGATGATAAAGCTAGGAAAGATGTACTTCTAGAGAAGTACAGAGACCTCAAGGAAACTCTTGCAACCACCCAAGTTGAGTGTGATCGATGGGTGCAATCATGCAAGGGTTTTGAAATGCTTCTTAGCAAGCAATCAGCTTCCAATGTGAAGTTTGTCATTGGTTACAATCACACTGCTCCTCCTACAGATTTCACTTCAAGAGCAGAAGTTGAATCTGATGAGGAGAGCAATAACCAATCCTTCTCATCATGTGACATACTATCTTCTGAATCAGCATCATCAGAGATAGAAGTCAGCATTAACTCCTGCCAAAACCAATCAGCTGATGCTACAACAGCTGATGGTTCAAATGCTGACTGTCACATGACCAAAAGGCTGATCAACTCAGGTGTTGTCACTAGAAGTACTGAAGGTACTGGAGAGCAAGTGACAACATCTGAAGTTCAAACCTCAAATACTGTTAGCACTAAAGAGAAGAAAACTAACAGTAGGAAAGGTTTGAAGACAGCTAAAGAGGATACCAGGAAAGCAGGCACTAGGAAGAAAACTGCTGGTACTGATGGCAAACAGCTGAAGAACAAGTCTTCAGCAGTTAAATCCTCTTCAGCTGATGATCAGCATAAGATGAAGAAGAAGCCATGTGAGATATGTGGCTTGTTCAATCATCTTACTGATGATTGCTGGTACAAAAGGGGTTCCAAACTCAAACAGAAGGAGAAAATCAATGAGGACCTCAATAAAATGAAGGATGAGTTTGAAACCAAGTTTGTACTAGCAACATCCAAGCCTGAAATCCCTAAGCCCAAAGCTAAATCCAAAAAGAAGGTAGGGGTTACTCAGGCAACAGCTAAGGTTGCTTAGAAAAAGATGGTACAACATAGGAATCCATCATCAGCAAACTCCAGTGTGTCTGAAAAGCTGAAGGCTTTATCACAAAATCAGACACAGCTGGTGATGATGGTTCAGCAACTAGTGGGAAGAGTCAACCACTTAGATGCTCCTATGTTGAAACCACAGAAAAGGAAGCCCAAGCCAAAGGGTTCCTCTTCTGCACCATCTTCTTCACCTCAGGCTGTCACACTTAACACAACTGTTAGTGTTGCACCTGTAGCTAAGAACAGACCCAAAACCAAGCAGGTTTGGGTCTCCAAGACCAACTAACACATGGTTGTGTTTGCAGGGTTCTTCAACATGCCATAGAAGCACCTGGTATGTAGACAGTGGAGGATCCATGCACATGACAGGAAGCAGCTCCCTTCTTAATGAATACTCTCAAGGAAAGAAGGGATTTGTTTCCTTTGGCAATGATGCAAAGGGTTACATCATCGGAATAGGCTTTGTTTCCAATGGGGAAATAAGGTTTGATGATGTTAACCATGTGGAGAATCTCAAGTACAACCTCTTGAGTGTCAGTCAAATGTGTGACAAAGGCCATGTTGCCCTTTTCACAAGCCAGAACTGTCGGATTCTGTCATCCAAAGTTCTGAGTTTGATTGACAAGGCATTGGATGAACACACTCTCCTGAAGGCCAACAGGACAAGAAGAGTGTATGCCTTAGATCTTTCCAAAAAGATGGATCTAAAAGGACATCCTTGCCTATTCTCCAAGGCATCTCCTCAAGAGTCTACACTATGGCATAGAAGGCTGGGTCATGTTAATTTCAAGAACATGAATCAGCTTATAAGCCATGGTTTAGTAAGAGGATTGCCTCAGAAGGAGTTCAAGTGTGAAGATGACTGCACTGCTTGCTTGAAAGGAAAACAACACAAAGTTTCATTCCCTTCAATAGAAGAACCAAAGTCCTCTGCCTGCTTGCAGCTCCTGCACATGGATCTCTTTGGTCCTGTCAGAGTGATGAGCATGGCAAAGAAGAAATACTGCCTGGTAATTGTGGATGATTACTCCAGGTTTGTATGGACTTTCTTCTTGCACTCCAAGGATGAAGCAGCCAAGACTATAATGAACTTTGTGTTACTTGTAGAAAAGCAGTATTCCCTACAGGTCAAGTGTGTGAGAAGTGACAATGGAACAGAGTTTAGAAACCACACCCTTGATGACTTCTACCTATCCAAGGGAATTCGAAGGTAGTTTAGTATTCCTAGAACTCCTGAGCAGAATGGAGTGGTGGAGAGAAAGAACAGGACTCTCATTGAAGCCGCAAGGTCAATGTTGGCTGACTGAGGGCTGCCACTGACCTTTTGGGCTGAAGCTGTCAACACAGCTTGCTATGTACAAAATAGAGCTTTAGTGAATAAGAGGTTGATGAAGACTCCCTATGAAGTTCTTCATCATTTGGGCCCTCTGATTTCATTCTTTAGAGCATTTGGGTGTCCATGTTTCATTCTCAACACTAGCAACCCACTCCAGAAGTTTGCTAGTAAGGTGGATGCAGGGTATTTTGTTGGTTATTCATCAACTTGCAAGGCATACAGAGTCTTCAACTGTAGAACAAAGGGGGTTGAAGAAACTCTGCATGGTAAGTTCAATGAATTTCCAAAGGACAAGATTCCACAAAACCCTGTGGAGTTGTTTGATCTGGACATACTGTAATATGTTCCTTATCAACCTCCAGCTGTTGAGCCTGTCAACAGATCTCCACCTGGTGGTACTGATGATGATGTAGTCAGTACTCACCTCTTCAGGTTTAGTGACAACCTGCCTGAGTCCACTGAACCTGATGCTCCTGTAGCCTCAGCAGCTCCATCCACTACAAATGCTGATGAGATTTCTGCTTGCTCTACTTCGTTTGAGCTGCCATCCTCTACATGGTTTCAGGAATCTCCATCACCATCTGTTGCTGCTGATGGGTCTACAAACACTTGCACAGATATCATAGTCTATCAAGAGCTCAAGAATCACCCCACATCTCAAATCATTGGTGATATTCATGCTGGAGTTTCAACCAGGAATCAATTGTCCAACTTCTGCTTCTATGCTCTCTTCATCAGTCAGCAAGAGCCAAAGAACTATCATATTGCTTTAAGAGACATTGGATGGGTGGAAGCTATGCAGCTTGAGCTTCTTCAGTTTAAGAAACAGCAAGTGTGGGAGCTTGTTCCATTACCCAAAGGTAAGTGTGCTATAGGCACCAAGTGGGTATTTAGGAACAAAACAGATAAGAAGGGCCAAATTGTCAAGAACAAGGCTAGACTGGTTGTTCAAGGGTTTGCACAGGAGGAAGGCATCGATTATGATGAGACCTTTGCACCTGTGGCCAGACTGGAAGCAATCAGACTGTTCTTAGCTTATGCTGCCTTTCACAGTCTTAAGGTTTATCAAATGGATGTCAAAAGTGCCTTCTTATATGGAAAAATAAAAGAAGAAGTTTATGTGTGTCAACCACCAGGCTTTGAGGACAATAAACATCCTGATTGGGTGTACAAGCTTGATAAGGCTCTTTATGGGCTGAAGCAAGCTCCTAGAGCTTGGTATGAGACACTATCAACTTTTCTTTTAGAAAATAAGTTCACTAGAGGCACCATTGATAAAACCTTATTCATCAGGACTGTGGGACAACATAAGCTCCTTGTTCAGATTTATGTAGATGACATCATCTTTGCATCCTCTGATCCAAAGTTGTGTGATGAATTTACAAAGCTCATGAAGCTAAGGTTTGAAATAAGTGCTATGGGAGAATTACAGTTCTTTCTAGGTTTGCAAATCAAACAATAGGATGATGGAATCTTTATCCATCAGTCCAAATATTCAAAAGAGTTATTGAATAAGTTTGATTTACAAACCTGTAAGCCCTGTTCTACTCCCATGAGCAGCATCACACAACTAGATGTAGATCAGAAAGGTAAAGCGGTAGATAAAACCCTTTACAGATGTATGATTGGGTCCTTGATGTACCTTACAGCTTCTAGACCAGACATCATGTTTGCAACATGTGCTTGTGCTAGATTTCAGGCTGCACCTAAAGAATCCCATTTGATTGCAGTCAAAAGGATCTTTAGATATCTGCAAGGTACCCAATCATTAGGTCTTTGGTATTCAACTGGGCATTCTTGCAAATTAGTTGCTTTCTCTGATAGTGACTATGCAGGATGCAAAGTCATCAGAAAATCCACTTCTGGTGATTGCCAATTCCAAGGCAATTGTTTAGTTTCTTGGCAGAGTAAGAAAGAAATTTCAATTGCTACATCCACTGCTGAAGCTGAGTACATTGCTGCTGCAAGTTGTACCTCTCAGATACTCTGGCTTCAGAATCAACTTCTGGATTATGGCATTACTGAGACAAAGACTCCATTACTAATGGATAGTGCTTCAGCTCTTTGTATTGTCAAAAATCCAGTCCAGCACTCTAGGACCAAACATATTGAGATCAGACATCATTTTATCAGGGATTGCTATGAAAAAGGTCTAATTGATCCTAAGTTTGTTCCTAGTGCTGATGAGCTTGCAGATATTTTACCAAGCCTTTAGATAGTGCCACATTCCAAAACTTGGTACTAAGGCTAGGTATGCTGCAGCTAGAATAATTTGACCAATGCTGATGCTCTCAATTCACAACTACTAATGAGCATTAGGTCAAATACAAGTACTGATGAGTAATTTAGTCTTCAGCTCTTTCACAATTACTGAAGACTAAATTGACTCAAAGTACTGCTGTACATTATTTATTGAAAACAACTGATGTAGTGAGGTGGATTACAACTACTGATGTATGATTTTCAAATAAATAAGTACTGAAGAACAAATTTTGCTCACAAGTACTGATGTGTAATCTTACACAATTACTGAAGACAAAATTTGTTCACCAGCTCTGAAGGGTATTTCATCAGTACTTGTGAACATCTGATCACAAGAGCTGAAGGCATAAATATTCACAAGAGCTGAAGGGTCAATGAAACATCTGAAAGTCAGCCAAAGAGCTGATGGGTAAGTGTAGAGGCTAGCATGAAACAACTGATTTGATGGAAACAGCTGATGAGTAATTTCTCATCAGCTGATGCCAACAGCTGCTGTTTCATACCCAAAGAACTGAAGGACAAAACCATGTCTTCAGTAGTTTCACAACTACTGATGGCTGACACCAAGTCCTCAGTTGTTTACAACAACTGAAGCAATACCATGTCTTCAGTAGTTCATAACTACTGATATCAGTAGTTCACAACTACTAATGGCTAACACCAAGTCTTCAGTTGTTACAACGTCTGAAGAAGAATATTAGGTCTTCAGTAGTTCATAACTACTGAAGACTGACAATAACTCTTCAGCCGTCTACAACATCTGAAGGACAAAACCAAGGTTTCAGTAGTTTTAACTACTGAAGACTAACACCAAGTCCTCAGATGTTACAACCACTGAAGGTTAAGACCACGTCATCAGTAGTTACAACAACTGATAACTAACACCAAAACCTTCAGTAGTTTTCTTTCAGCCTTTGCCCTACCCTATAAATACCCAATGTTCAGAGCATTTACTCCTCACTTGACCTAACCTTTCAAAACCTCTGAAATTCCCATACACCATTAATGGCGACCATGCAACTGAAACCTCGACACAACTGTGTCGCCCATCTCACTAAATCGCCATTATGGCCCAAATTTCACCAAGCCGTCGATCTCTTGACCGACTCACCTTACAAAACGGCTTTTCTTTTAAACCCCACCATATACACCGACTCCTTGACGGAGTTTTGGACGAACATAACCGTCCGAACCGGAGGGCAGGATGGCGAGGTCTCTCTCCGGTCCTCCGTCAACAACCACCCCGTGGTTATCACTCCAGCTACCCTGCGCCAAACCCTAAAGCTGGAGGATGCCACCTACCCAACCTCCTACCCCAAAGGTGCCCTGGATCTATCCTTCACATCCAACGACTACCAGGGTGACCTCTCCGCCACAACCTTGTTGAAGAAACACTTCCCTGACCCTCAACATCTAATCTTCCATATGGTGAACGTGTGCCTGACTCTCAAAACCTCTTCGTGGGACCAGATGTCAACAAGGTGGCAACAGGTATTGTTCTCTATCCTTGAAAAACAACCTTTAAACTTAACAGATATTATATTTTTGAAAATCAAGGATATGGCCACAAAACCAGTTTCTAACCGATGGATCTTCTATCCTCGGTTCATTATGGCCATAATAGAGAACCAGCTTCAGGCTGAGGGACTTGTTGGCACTGGGGTCCCTGCCATGGCTGTTCTAGCCGAGGTATACTCCAGGCACAACTCTGACCAATCCCTAAAACAGGCTGGCCGGCTTCGAAAACCCACGCAGCAGGAACCCACAGCCTCCACCTCCAAATCCAAAGTCCCCACCAAACCAAAAGCCAAAAAGAAGCCCAAAAAGGCTACTCAGGGAGATGAGTCCCCTAAGGATGCCCCTGCAACACAAATGCAGGATGTGGCTGCTGGTTCGATTCTCCCAGCAGCTACCACGACTCCACCCACCACAACCGCACAGGCTTCCTCTCAACAGGAGCCTGATGCAACCACTTTTGGGGCAGCCACTCTTCTAGGGTCTATCTCACTTGAGAAGACTGCCATTGAAAAGCACAGTCCTCCCCCTGTGCACACTGCTTCGAGCCCATCTACTGATGAGACCGCCCCACAAAGCCCTACATTGGCAATAGCCAAACTGCTGACCCATCTGAGCACTCCACCCTCTCCCCAGAAACCCATTACTACTGGGGAGACTCCAACCGAAAAGGGGGTGGATACAAGTGCCGGTGGGAGCCCACAGCACAGAGAATCACAAGTCCAATCTCCCAGTGTGGCTAGGGAGATAGGACAATCTGGTAAGGCTGCCACTACCTCTGCATCAACATCTAAGCAGGGTGAAGCTGGTAACATCAATAAGACCTCACCAGAGGCAACTACCGATGATGGATCCAATCCGGAGGCTGGAAGTCCCCAGTACCATGAATAAGGGGCACATGCTATTCCTGAGCCACACTCAGAGCATGTACATCCTGACATTGTCAGGAGGTCAGGTGATTCAGTTCATACTGATGATGACCTGAGCTTCTTCTTCGATGTTGTAGCTCACAACACTATCTTAGAGGATGAAATAAGCAGACTCAAAGAGCTGCTTGCTCAGATGACTCAAGATAGAAGTCCATCTGCCACCACAACCCCACAGATGGCACCTTCACCCGAAGGTCTCACAAACACTGAGCCACTCCAACAAACTCGGCCACCAGCCCCTTCTTCTGGCACTAGCTCTCATGGTCAGAACCCCCTGAGCAGCTGGATGTTATCCTCCAGAAATCCCTTCCTCTCATCACACCCATACTAAAAGATATAGTCATTCAAACCATTGATGAGAGGCTTCCCACTTTTATCCAACCCATGGTGGAGGTTGCCATTACTAAGGCGCTTGCTGATAGTCAAACCCCAACTAATGCACCCAAAAAGGGGGAGACATCAGTGCACGCCAAGAGGAAGAGGGGAGAGGAGGAGTTAGAGGCATAGAAAGAGGTGGTGGTTGAGAGGGAGAGAGCTGAGGAGAGTAGTAGGGTGAGGGAGAAAGGGAAGAGGAAAGAGAGGGAGGTTGAGCATATAGAAGTGGCTGGAATCCAAAAGGATTTCAGTGTCACTTATAAGAAAAAGGGAGAGGAGGGAAAGAAGGTGGTTGACTCTGATATAGTAGCCCTTGTCAAGGAGGCTGATGCTGAACAAAGCAGATCAATGGACTCTGCCATTGGTCAGCTGTTCAGGCAAGGCTTTGACAAGGACACAGCATTGCTAGATCAGGAGCTCAGGAAGATGGAGACTAGGGAGATCGAACACCGATGGTCTACTTATAGCCAAGAGGACAAAAAGAGACTCGAGGCTATGAGTAGATTCATTTCGAAGTATCTGGGCAGGCCAGTCCTTGATGTCAAAGCATGGACCAGGGACAGAATCTTGGTTAGAGCTGCCAAGATCTGTTCAGCTGGTGACTTCACAAAAGGACTGGTCACTGAGGCCCTCTCAGAAGCCGGTGCTGGGAACAGGACCCTGCTAGTAAAACAAATCAAACCTGCTCTTATTTCTAGGTTGCTAGCAGTGCTTGCCAACATTCCCACACCAACCACCAAACCACAACCCACAAAACCAACCCCTTCACCATCAAAACCCGCAGCCAATGATCCACCCTTGAAGAAGAAGAGAAGGGTGTTAAGGCTGCAAGAAGAAGAAGAAGAGGATGAGGAGGATAGTCTGCCCATTTCTGCAGCTATACCTCTACCTAAAGCCAAATCACAAACCATCACTCCCACCTCACAGATGGATACTGTGAGGGTTAAGATAGAGGAAGAGGAGCAGCAGCAGCTTCATGATCCTGAAATGCTTAAGTCAATTGACCAAGCATATGCTGCCTCTACCTCTATCATGAACATGAAGAAGGAAGCTCTGAGACTCTTCACTCTCAAACAAACCAATATGACAAAGAGAGAGTGAGGACTTGGCCTGATCCTAGGGTGGCTCACAGGATCACAAAGAAAGATATTCCTGTGAGGTACAAGAGCCAGATGAAGAGGATTATAGATGAAGTAATAACTGTGGCTCTTGTATTAACACCCTGGGAAATTGTGGATGAGTTCGAGAAGGCTTATAAATCTAAGAAACCTCCTGAAATGATGTTGGAGAATAGGATGGTGAGGAAAGGCTTAGTTTATAAGAAGCTTGAGAACTTCCGCAAAGATGAGCTCAACTTGTTGCTAGAAGGCAAACACCCAGATGAATTTGCGTATAAGCAAATCACAACAGTTGAGCTCAAGAATGGCAAACAGGTCAAGTTTGTCTCAGAGATGTACGGCCGTGAAGGATTGTTCGATGGTAGGGCTGAAGACATGACCAAAGAAGAACAAATGATTTTCGTCTGAGCCTACACCAGAGAATCCTACAGGCTAGTACATGGGAGGTAGGTTTCATGGATGGGATAACAGCTCTGTGTCCAATTCCCCAAAACAGAGCTCCCATCCATACTTAGCCAAACAAATACTAGAAACCTTCTCCCAGGCCAGTGCTTATCTGGGTCAACTTCTAATCTGATCTAGAAGGAAATAGACCAATATTTCTGCCAACAATAAGTGGGACAATAAATAATTAGAGGTTTTGGCTGCATTGGTTCAGGGGGAGTTTGTTGGACCAAAAGAACCAATGAGCCAAGATCAGGAAAACCTCTAAGTCCCACATGCCACTGCAACAACTGCTGAAGACTCCCATCAGCTGTTCTGACAAAGTCTGAAGATCAAAGTATGAAGATCAAAGAACTGAAGAACAACAGCTGAAGACTCTAAAGTACTGAAGACAAGTACTGAAGAATCAAAAGCTGAAGAACTGAAGAACTGAAGACCTTCTACTGAAGCACAAAGTCTGAAGACAAAGACTGAAGACAACAGCTGATGACATCTACTGAAGTCATCAGCTGTTACATCATCTGAAGCCAAGTCTGTAGAACAAGTGCTGAAGACTCAGAGTTTATCACAACAGCTGAAGAAGTCTTCTTCAGTTGTTGTGATGGTTTTTCCCTTTCAGTAGTTTATTTTGTTTCAGTAGTTGTACAACAGCTGAAGAGCTTGTTCTTCAGCTGTTATAGTATCAGTAGTTAAAAACGACTGAAGAGTTTGTTCTTCAATCGTTGTAGGATTTCAGTAGTTTACTTTTGTCAGTACTTGTAAAAGATAGGAACACTTTTGTAAGAAGATGTCAGCTGTTGACATCTTCAGTCGTTTTATGTTCCGTCAGTTGTAATTTTAATAATAAGTTGATGTCAGAGAAAGGACATCACCACCATCCTTTTGCCGCCTATAAAAGGATGGTGAACCATGCTGTTTTAATTGCCGAAACGTGTTGAGCAATAGAACAATTAATTTTTCGCAGAACTCTTTTCTCTCTCTATGTTTGTGCTTTTAATTGCAATATCTTTTATGTTCTTACTATAATTGCTAATTAACGTGCTAAATCCGCTGCAAACCAATCTGATTGATCAAACGAGAGGCTGATATCCTGTCAACTCGCCCTGGGATCAGGCCAAAACGTTAATGTCTCTTTCTGATATTGAAAAGTCTGTTTAAGAGCATATAACCTCTGAGCATGTTTTCTCATGGCTATAATCGCATGAGGTTTGAGTATAAACTTTGTCAACCATGCTCAACACCTCCTCATCATGTAGTCTGCGCTGTTGCTCGTCTTCAATTTTCACCTTTACAGTTTCCATCTGAAGAGCAGGAGTGATTGTTAATGGTTGACTTTTGGCCTTAGGCAGTGTAATGACAGCTGAAATAGGCAGCCTGTCCTCATCCTCATCATCATTATCTTCTTCTTCTTCTTCAAGCCTCTACACCCTTCTCTTCCTCTTCTGGGGTGCATCATCGGCTATTGGTTTCTTGGGAAAGGGAGTTGGTTTTGAGGGTTGTGATGCGGGTTGTTTTGGTGTGGGAGATTGGCCAGGCTGTTCTAGCATTTTTGTAAGTGAAGCTTTGGTGTGCTTGGCTAGATCAGTCCTGCTCCCAGCACCAGCTTCATTCAGGGCTTCTATGATCATCCCTTTAGTGAATACCTCAGACGAACAGATCTTGTTGGTTATTTCGAAGATACTGTCCCTGGACCATGACTTGACTCCAAGGACTGATCTCCCCAGATACTTCGAAATGAATCTTACCATAACTTCAAGTCTCTCCTTCTTTTTTTCACTATAGCAAGACCATCGGTGTTCAATCTCCTGAATCTCCAACCTCCTGATCTCTGAATCAAGCTTAGCTGTATCAAAGCCTTGCCTAAATAGCTTATCAACGATTTTATCCATTGACCTGCTGTGTTGGTCATCAGCTTTCTTGATCATATCATCCAAATTCTTCTCAGCAGGAGTTTACTCACTTTCATCACCCTTCTTTTTCTTATAAGTAACAGAAAAGTCCTCTTTCTCAGTCTCCTTCTCCAACTCCTTCTCCTTCTCCACCTCCTTCTCTACCTCTTTCTCTTTCTCTTTCTCTTTCACCTCTTCAACTCTTTTCTCTTCATGACTTTCACTGACTCCCCCTTTTTGGTTGCATTAGTTGCAGGGGTTTGAATGTCAGAAAGTTTTTTTGATACAACATCATCAATAAGGGTTTTGATGTTAGAGGAAAGCCACTCATCAAGGGTTTGTTTCACAATATCAGTGATGATGGGAGTGATGAGAGGCAAGGATTTTGAAAGATAGCAACCATTTGCTCAGAGGGGTTTTGTCCCTAAGAAATGGTGCCAGAAGAAGAGGCTAGTGGCTGAGTATATGGGAGTGGCTCTGTGTGTGGGAGACCTTCAGAAGAAGGTGCCATCTGTGGGTGAATGTTGGCAGATAGACTTGATTCTTAAGAGAATTTGGCAAGTAGTTCTTTTAATCTACTTACCTCTTCCTCAAGAATAGTGTTCTGGGCTAGAACATCATAAAAGAAGCCCAGGTCATCATCAGTGTTAGCTGAATCACCTGACCTCTAGATTGTATCAGGATGAACATGTGCTGAGTGTGGATCAGCATGCACATGTGCCCCTTTGTCATGGAACTGGAGACTTCCTGCCTCAAGATTAAATCCTTCATCAGCAGTTGCCTCTGGCGAGGACTTAGAGATGTTACCAACCTCACCCTGTTCATGTGCTGAAGTAGGATAAGTGCGGCCTCACCAGATGTTCTGATCTCGTCTTCCCCACTGGGAGATAGAACATTGTAATCCCTATGCTGTGGGCTCTCAGCAACACTTGGATCCTCCCTCTCAGTGGTTGAGGTTTTCCCAGTTGTAATAGGTTCTAGGGGAGAGGGTGGAGTGTTAAGCTGAGTTAGCACTTTTGCAATTATAATGGTTGGACTTTATGGGGCGGTTGCAATGAGAGATAGGGCTGAATCAGTTTGCACTTGGGGAGAGTGGTGCGCTTCAATGGTAACCTTCTCAAGTGAGAGAGGTTCCAGAAATATGGCTGCCCCGGAAGTGGTTGCATCAGGATCCTGTTAAGAGGATGCCTGAGGGTTGTGGCTGGTAGAGTCCTTGTAACTACTGGGGGATTAATACCAGTAGCTACTTCCTGCCTTTGTGTTGCAGGGGCATCCTCAGGGGACCCAACTCCCTGAGTAGCCTTTTTGGGCTTTTTGGCTTTTGGCTTGGTGGGGACTTTGGATTTGGAGGAGGAGGCTGTGGGTTCCCGCTGCTTGGGTTTTAGCAGCTTGGCAGCCTGTTTAAGGTGTGTGTCTGAGTTGTGCCTGGAGTATACTTCAGGCAATACAGCCAGAGCAGGGACTCCTAGGCCATCAAGGCCCTCAGTTTTTAATTGTTTTTCAATAATGGCCATGATGAACCTTGGATATAATATCCATCTGGTATCCACAGGTTTTATAGCCATATCTTTTAATTCTAAAAAGATTAGTTTAGAAAAATTAAGATTTTGTTGCTCAAGGATAGAGTACAATACCTGCTGCCACCTTGATGACATTTGATCCTATGAAGATGATTTGGGGGCAAGGCAGACATTAACCATGTGAAAGATAAGTCTTTCAGGATCATGGAAGTGCTTCTTTAGGATTGTGGAAGCACGAAGGTCGCCTTCATATCCATACTGGGTGAAAGATAGGTCAATGGTGCCCTTAGGATATTCAGTGGTGAAGGTGGCATCATTCAGGTTTAGGGTTTGTCAAATGATGTCAGAAGTGATGACCACCTTCTTTTGGTTGACAAACGACTGGAGAATGACCTCGGTGTCATTTTCACCAGTTGTAATGGTGGCGTTTGTCCAGAACTATATGAGGGATTCGACGTGGATGATGGGATTTAGAAGAAAGGCTGTTTTTTAAGGAGATGTAACCATCAGATCCATAGAGGCATCGAACTTAGTGCAAAAGGGTGATTTTGTGAGGTAGGCTACGCAGTTATGGCATGGTTTGAGCTGCATGGACGCCATTAATGGGAGAGAGAAGTTTTAGAGTTTTTGAATGTTTAGGTTGTGAGAATGAAAAACTCTGAAGTTAGGGTTAGGTATTTATAGGGTATGGTTATGAAACGGCTGATAGAAAACATCTGAAGGTTTTGGTGTTAGTTGTCAGGTGTTTGAAACGACTGATGACATGGTTTTATCCTTCAGAGGTTGTAAACGACTGAAGACTTGGTATTAGTCATCAGTAGTTGTAAACTACTGAAGACATGGTTTTCATCTTCAGAGGCTGTGAACAACTGAAGACTTGGTGTTAGTCATCAGTAGTTGTAAACTACTGAAGACATGGTTTTGGCTTCAGTTGTTTTGATATGAAACAACAATAGTTTGAATCAGCTGGAGAGTAATTTTACTCATCAGTTGTTGTCGTCAATTCAGATGTTTCATTCTAACCTCAACATTTACTCATCAGACTTTGTCTGATTTTCAAACGTTTCATTGGCGATCAGCTCTTTGGAATATTTATTCATCAGCTCTTGTGAACAAATGTTCAGAAGATCTGTTAAAATAAATTATTCTTCAGAACTTGTGAACAAATATTGACTTCAGTACTTGTGGAAGATTACTCATTAGTACTTTTAGACAAAATTTGTTCTTCAGTACTTATTTGTTAGAGAAGGCATCAGAAGTTATAACCTCATCAGTAGTTGCAACTTCATCAGTTCTTTTCAACAAATAATGTACTTCAGTACTTTGAAATGTTTTAGTCTTCGGTAGTTATGAAAAATGCTGAAGACTAAATAACTCATCAGTACTTATTTTTGACTTTTGGATACTAATGCTCATCAGTACTTGTGATCTAAGAGCATTAGTATTAGTCAAGATATTCCAGCTGCAGCATACCAAGCCTCAGCACCAGATTTTGAAAAGTTGCACTGTCTAAAGGCTTAGTAAATATATCTGCAAGCTCATCAGCACTAGGAACAAACTTTGGATCAATCAGACCCTTTTCATAACAGTCCCTAATAAAATGATGTCTGATCTCAATATGTTTGGTTCTAGAATGCTGGACTGGATTCTTAACAATACAAAGAGCTGAAGCACTGTCCATTAGTAGTGGAGTCTTAGTCTCTGTAATGCCATAATCCAATAATTGATTTTGAAGCCAGAGTACCTGAGATGTACAACTTGCAGCAGCAATGTACTCTGCTTCAGTAGTGGGTGTAGCAATTGAAGTTTGTTTCTTACTCTGCCAAGAAACTAAACAATTGCCTATAAATTGGCATCCACCAGAAGTTGATTTTCTGATGACTTTGCACCCTGCATAGTCACTATCAGAGAAAGCAACTAATTTGCAAGAGTGCCTAGTGGAATACCAAAGTCCTAGAGATTGAGTTCCTTGCAAGTATCTAAAGATACTTTTGACTGCAATCAAATGGGATTCTTTAGGTGCAGCCTGAAATCTAGCACAGACACAAGTTGCAAACATAATGTCTGGTCTAGAAGCTGTAAGGTACATCAAGGGACCAATCGTACATATGTAAAGGGTTACATCAACCGCTTTACCTTTCTGATCAACATCCAGTTGTGTGGTGCTGCTCATGGGAGTAGAACGGGGCTTACAGTTTTGTAAATCAAACTTTTTCAAAAGATCTTTTGTATATTTGGTCTGATGAATGAAAGTTCCATCAGCCCTTTGTTTGACTTGCAAACCCAGAAAGAACTGTAATTCTCCCATAGCACTCATTTCAAACTTTTGTTACATTAACTTTGTAAATTCATCACACAACTGTGGATCAGAGGATGCAAAAATAATATCATCAACATAAATTTGAACAAGTAGCTTATGTTGTCCCATTTTATTTATGAATAAAGTTTTATCTTTGGAGCCTCTAGTGAAATTATTTTGAAGAAGAAAATTTGTTAATGTTTCATACCATGCTCTAGGAGCTTGTTTTAACCCATATAGAGCCTTATCAAGCTTATACACCCAATCTGGATGCTTATTATCCTCAAAACCTGGTGGTTGACACACATAAACCTCTTCTTTTATTTTACCATATAAAAATGCACTTTTGACATCCATTTGAAAAACTTTAAGATTGTGGAAAGCAGCATAAGCTAAGAACAATCTGATTGCCTCCAGTCTAGCTACAGGGGCAAAGGTTTCATCATAGTCAATACCTTCTTCTTGTGCAAACCCCTATAGAACCACTCTGGCCTTGTTCTTGACAATTTGACCCTTTTCATCTGTTCTATTTCTAAACACCCATTTAGTGCCTATTGCACACTTACTTTGGGGTAAAGGAACTAGCTCCCACACTTGCTGCTTTTTGAACTGAAGAAGATCAAGTTGCATGGCTTCAAATCATCCATTGTATCTTAATGCAACATGATAGTTCTTTGGCTCTTCCTGTCTGATGAAGAGAGTATAGAAGCAGAAATCAGACAACTGCTTCTGGTTGAGACTCCAGCATTGATATCACCAATGATTTGTGACATTAGATGATTCTTCAGCTCTTGACAGACAATAAGATCTGTGCAAGTGTTTGTAGGAGATTCAGCAGCGGCAGATGTTGATGGAGATCTTGATACCATGTAGGAGACGGCAACTCAAATGAAGTAGATGATTCAGAAATCTCATCAGCATTTGTTGTGGATGGAGCTATTGAAGCTACAGGAGTATCAGGTTTAGTTGACTCAGGCAGTTAATCACCAAACCTGAAAAGGTGAGTACTGGCAGCATCATCATCAGTACCACCAGGTGGAAAACTGTGTGTAGTTGGTGATGGAGTATCAGGAACTACAACAGCTGGAGACTGATAACGAACATATTGCAGTATGTCCAAATCAAATAGCTCCACAGGGTATTGTGGGATTTTATCCTTTGGAGATTTATTAAACTTCACATGCAAAGTCTCTTCAACCATCTTTGTTCTGCAGTTGAAAACTTTGTATGCCTTGCAAGTAGATGAATAACCAACAAAGTACCCTGCATCCACCTTTGATTCACACTTCAGGAGTGGATTCTTTGTGTTGAGAATATAACAGGGACACCCAAGTGCTCTAAAAAATGAAATCAAAGGGGCCAAATGATGTAGCACTTCATAAGGAGTCTTCATCAACCTCTGATTTACTAATACTCTATTCTGCACATAGCAAGCTGTGTTGATAGCTTCAGCCCAAAAGGTCAGTGGCAGTCCTGAATCCGCCAACATTGACCTGGCAGCTTCAACAAGTGTCTTGTTCTTTCTCCCCACCACTCCATTTTGTTCAGTAGTTCTTGGAATGCTGAACTGCCGCTTGATTCCCTTTGACAGGTAGAATTCATCAAGTGTGTGATTTCTAAATTCTGTGCCATTATCACTCCTCACACACTTGACTGGAAGGGAATACTGTTTCTCAACATACAACACAAAGTTCATAATAGCTTGTGCAGCTTAATCTTTGGAATGCAAGAAGAAAGTCCATACAAATCTGGAGTAATCATCAATAATTACCAGACAGTATTTCTTTTTTGCCATGCTCATCATTCTTACAGGACCAAAAAGATCCATATGCAACAATTGCAATCAGGCAGTAGACTTTGGTTCTTCTATTAGAGGGAATGAGACCTTGTGTTGCTTCCCTTTTAAACAAGCAGAGCAGTTGTCATCACATTTGAACTCCTTCATTGGCAATCCTCTTACTAAACCATGGTGAATTAGCTGGTTCATGTTTTTAAGATTCACATGACCAAGCCTTCTATACCATAGAGTAGATTCCTGAGGAGAAGCCTTGGAGAACAGGCAAGGATGGCCTTTTAGATCGATTTTCTTTGACAAATCCAAAGCATATACTCTTCCTGTCCTGTTGGCCTTCAGGAGAGTATGATCATCCAATACCATGTTAATCAAACTCAGAACTTTGGAAGACAGAATCCTGCAGTTCTGACTGGTGAAAAGGGCAATATGACCTTTATCACACATTTGACTGACACTCAAGAGGTTATACTTGAGATTCTCCACATGGTTGACATCATCAAACCTTATTTCACCATTGGAAACAAAACCTCTGCCGATGATGTAACCCTTAGCATCATTGCCAAAAGAAACAAACCCCTTCTTTCCTTGAAAGTAGTCATTAAGAAGATAGCTGCTTCCTGTCATATGCATGGATTCTGCACTGTCCACATACCAGATGCTTCTTTGGCATGCTGAAGAACCCTGCATTCATCACAAGAAACTAGTTAGCTTTTGAGACCCAAACCATTTTGGTTTTGGGTCTGTTCTCATCAACAGATTTCATACTAACTGGTTTGTCATGAGTTGTAGCCTGTGGTGATGGAGATGGTGCAGAAAAGGGTTCCTTTGTTTTAAGCTTATGTTTCCTTTTCTGTGGTTTAATCACAGAAGCATCTATTTGGTTGACTCTCCCCAATAGATGTTGAACCATCATAACAAGTTGTGTCTGATTGTTTGGTAAAGCCTTCAGCTCATCAGACACATCATAACTTGATTTTGATGGATTCTTGTGTTGCACCATCTTCCTGTGAACACCTTCAGCTGTTTCCTGATTAACCACTTCCTTTTTGGATTTCTTTAAGAATTTTGGGGTTTCAGGTTGAGATGCTGCTGGTACAAACTTCGTTTCAAACTCAACTTTCATTTTATTAATTTTCTTTTTAATGTTCTTATCTTAGTTGAGTTTGGAACCCTTTCTATACCAACAATCATCAGTGAGATGATTGAATAAGCCATATATTTCACATGGCTTTTTCTTCATCTTTTGTTGATCAACTGCTGAAGAAGATGAAACTACTGAAGATTTGTCCTTCAGTAATTTCTTCCTTTCAGTACTTGTGGTAAGTACTGAAGGATTCTTAACTACTGAAGATTTGTTCTTCAGTAGTTTTCTATCAGTACTTGCAGTTTTCTTCCTTTCAGTACTTCCAAAGTTCCTGATAGATTCTTCAGCAGTTTTCAAACCCTTTCTACTTTCAATAGTTTAGGTTTGTTCTTCAGGTGCTATAACTTGCTCATTGGTACTTTCAGTACTTTGTGAGACAACACCTGAAGTGATCAACTCTTTCTTGATCATGTGACTGTCAGCATTTGACCTCTCAACTTTATCAATATCAGCTGATTGGTTTTCGGAGGTATTAATGCTGACTTCATCCTCTAATTCTGTTGCATTATCAGAGGATGAATCACATGATGAGGTGGATTGGTTGTTGCTTTCTCCTTCAGATTCTACTTCTAACCTGGGAGTAAAATCTGTAGGAGGAGCAGTGTGATTATAACCAATTCCAAACTTCACATTGGAAGCTGATTGCTTGCTGAGAAGCATTTCAAAACCCTTGCAGGAAGTTACCCAACGTTCACACTCTACCTGGGTAGATGGAAGAGTTTCTTTGAGGTCCTTATACTTCTCTAAAAGTACCTCTTCCTTAGCCTTATCATCAGTGATTTGACATTTTAATTTGTAAATCTCATCATTCTTTTCGTTTAGCACAGACTCAAACTCAGCTTTTCTTTTGGAAATTATGGTCTCTAGCTCAAGATTTTTGTTAATTAAAGCTACATTTGCTTCTCTAATAGATGCAAATGTGGCTATGCAGGATTCAGAACATAACTTGGCCTTGGCCTCTGAAGATACTTGTGATGTTGAAGCATTTGAGGATGAATCATCAGTAGACTACAGGGCCATAAGAGCAAGATTTCCAAAAGAATTGTCACCACCATGTTGACCAGCACCAGGGAACAGTTGTTCATGATGACCAGACATATCATCTGGTAGACTGCTCCAGTCAACAACACCAGGGGTGAAAAAGCTTTGATGTGGTTGAGATTGAGATTGTTGATGAGATTGAGATAGTTGAGGCTCAGGAAGGGCATGTGGTTGTTGAGCAATGGGTGGTTAAACCTGACTTGTCTGAGGCATGTAGAAGCAGGGGTAAGGATATGGCATAGGACTTTGAGGAACAAAATATGCAGGTGATGATTGAGCTTGTGATGGATGACCAGAACTGGTGGAATGTTGCCCTTTGTTTTGTGAGTTATTACCTGGGAAGGTCACAAAGGGTGCAGATGAGTTAGATCCAGATGATCTACACTCTCTTACAAAGTGTCCAAGCCTATGGCAATTGTGACACCTCAACTTGCTCTTGTCAAAACCAACTTTGGTTTTGCTAGAGAGACCTGGGAATTTCCTACCAGTTCTTTTGTAGAACTTTTGAGATCTGATATTGATCATTGCCATTTGGCTCAAAATATCCATCTCTTCTAGATTATCATCCAGAATTCCTTTCAAGTCCTCCATTAAAAAGCACAAATTATCACCACTACCACCTGAACTACCATCCACACCAACAAAAGCATGTTCTCCAATATTAGTAGAGAAATCAATATGCTCATCATAGGAACCTTCTGACGCAGCATACTCTGACTCCTGACCTATCAGTGCAGTATTGCCTGATACAAAGTCATCAGTGAACTTTCCAGATGAAGACAACTTCCTTTTCTGTTCTATCTCTCTTTCAAATGTCAGCAGTTTCCCATGAAGTTGGGTGAGAGATAGAGTGCTCAGATTTGCACTGGAGCGTAGGACAATAGTGTATGTGTCCCATCTCTCAGGTAAGGATCTGAGGAATCAGTTGTTCATCTGGCTGTTTGTATATTGTTGTTTGACCATTTTCAGCTCAGAAACCAAACAGGAAAATCGCTCAAACTGTTGAGTCAGAGACTCACCCTTCCGATGAGAGGATGTCTGATGTTGCTGGGCAAGGATTTCCCTAGTATTTGCCAAGACCTCATCAGTTCCTCCAAATTGTTTTTTCAAAAAAACCAGAGGTCATGAGCAGTTTCATGATGCATAAGCCCTGAATAGATTTCATTAGGCAGTGCCATGGCCAGAATTCCATGGGTTTTAGCATCAATTTCGAACAGCTTTAGATCTTCATCTGAATATTGATCAGGTTTCTTCGGAACCTTCTCATTTGTTTCCGGAGTACTCACCATAGGCTTGTATGGTCCATGCACCACAGATTTCCAACATCTTGCGCTGTTGATAGACAGGTGATGGAGCATACGTCGTTGCCATATGTTATACTCACTCCTAACAAGCATCGGAGGATTTGTTGAGGAGCCAGTATTGTGAGGATCATTGGTTGGTGTCGACATTTCACAAATTCAAACAAATTCAAAGTAATTTCAACAAATCTAGCTCAAAACCGCGTAGAACCTTAGATTAATGGACCAGAAGCAACAGAAACTCAAACTCTATAACCGATTCTTGCAAATTTGCTAATTCGATCAAATGTAGGTATCAAAAGAGCAGTTTCAATGATCAATTGTTAAATCGATCAATGATTAACCAGCTCTGATAGCATTTGAAAGGATCTCAGACCGCATTTGATCAATTAGATTAGGATTTGCAGTGGAATCGTATAAGAATTAAACAAATTCAAGCAAGAACACAAATGATAATGCAATGGAACAGTACGGTTATAAAGAGAGAAAGTATTTCTGCAAAAAGGAATTTTTCATTTAATCACACGCTTCGGCACATACAAAATTAGGTCATCCTCCCTTATATAAGGAAGGTGACGACAGCTGATGTCACTTGATAGTGACATCTAACCGTTATTACAACAACTACTGAAAGATAACTGAACTACTGAAGATGTCTTACAACAGCTGACATCTTCTTACAAAAGCTAAGTGTAAAACAAACATAACTACTGAAACTATAACTACTGAACTACAACATCTGAAGAACAGGCTCTTCAGACATTTTACAATAAGTAAACTACTGATAGAAAACTACTGAAAAGGAAAACCATCACAACAACTGAAGAGTACTTCATCAGCTGTTGTGACAACCTCTAAAGTCTTCAGTACTTGAACTTCAACTGATGTCTTCAGTACTTGAACTTCAGCTGATGTCTTCAGTACTTGAACTTCAGCTGATGAAGTCTTTAGTTGTTGTCATCAGCTGATGAAGCCGTCAGCAGTTGTTGTGATGTCTGTGGGACTTAAAGGTTTTTCTGATCCGGCTCATTGGTTCTTTTGGTCCAACAAATGGCATTGTGACCCTTGCATAAGTACTTCTTGGCCTTCACATAAGATATGGTATCTGAGACTGCAACACTCTTTTCACCCTGAGCAGATTAGACTTCACCACCATGAAGTGGTATGAGAACGACCTTTCAAGACAGATAAATTCAACTTCTTTCTTAGACACCAATCAATACCAACGACCACATTGATCTATAAAGCATAATCGACATAAGATCTATACATGTCTTATGTCCAGACAATCCCAATGTACATCCCTTCCAAATGTAAGTTGCTTCATTTAGTTTACCATCAGCTAATAGTATGGTGTAACTAAAGCTACATCTAGAAGCTTGTTAAACGGTAACCGTATTCTAGTCATTTTTTTCCTTACCGGGCCTAATCATGAAGGCTCGACCCTTAGCACTCTATCCATTGTTCCTTTCTACTGTTACTGTCCTTATTGCCATTTTTCAGTTAGGGGTAATCCCTCCTGATTTTCCTATCTTTGTTCCATTCAAAGAAACCTTATGATGCTTCAACTTGTCATTGCTACTGGTGTGTATTGCTGCTTGATCATTGACTCTCCCTTAAAGTTTTTAGCTACATGATTCGTCCTACCACATCTTTGCCAACAATTATAATCACGCTTGCCATTATGGTGAATGAATTACTCTACATTTCATCCTATTCTCGCTTGCTATTAGATGAACCATCAATAATGTCACGCTTAGTTAGAGTGCTCAACACCACAACCAAGTCAGTGAGCTTGCGAGATCACCTCATAGGGTGCTGAATGGCTATAGAATCAACAGCGATGACCCTTCTTAAGTCTAAGGTTTAATCCCGACGATTGACTTCTCAGTACGCTTGTAGGTTGAGTTACCATTGCATAAAGCAGCCAACTCCAGGAAACAAGTTGTATATTCCTCAATGTCTAAACCTATCATCTTAATGTTCCAGAATTTTTTTAGCTTCTAGTCTTTATTCCAGGTGCAGTGCTCCTCCTCCAGATCTTCCTCATGTGTAGTAAAAGATACAACTTAGTCTTCCAGCCCGCTACTCTCAATTCTTATAATCCTAGTCTCTACTACAAATCCTTCAGTGTAGTCTCGGGGGTTTTTATCTTATCTTGTGCTCCTTCGACTATGCCATCTATTGAATTATGCTTGCTCGCGTTTTCCTCGAATACATCAACAAAAGTATTGTGTTTCTAGCTAGGCTCCACCAGGCCTTCCTTATGTGTTTCCACATATTCACTAGTGGTGGTCTAACGCTCTGGTATCTCTGTGATCTTACCGGGTTCTTCACATACATTGTGAATCTTTTGATCTAACCATGCAATGAGTGCAACGAATGACTGCTCGATCGGATGAGGTATAAGTGATGATGCAAGAGTACAATTAGTTATATCAGCAGTAAGAGGAAGGGGTACACGCTCCTCCCGAATTCAGCTAGCCGTCATATCAGGTAAAAGCTTCTAGTATTGTGGATCTCCCCTGACTCGAATATCAAACAATACTCCATGTTCTTTGAACTAATTAGCAGGCTCCATCCGATGCTTATTCGACTTCGATAATGAGGCTATTAGTGTAGATGAAGAAGGTATGAGAGCGAGATCCTTAGTCTCCTTGTAATTAGGGCGATGCTAGTGACATGGGTGGGGTAGATGATGATGTGGACATCCAATATCATTACGCGTGCGTGAAATGATATGTATGCTTGAAAAACTAGTAGATAGATAAAGTATGTGCAATGATAGTGTGTCTAAGGCTATAGTCTAGATGCAAATGCAATCCTAGTTCTCTATAACCAGTGGCTCTGATATCAATCTATCATACACTCAAAATCCACCGGTGGGGTTCTACCACGAGACGCGTGACAAACCAGGATCTCAAACACGCAAAACAAAGCACCCAATGAAAAGTAGTAAATGTAAATGAACTTTTTTCAAATGATAAAGATGATGCATGAGCCTCAGATATGCAACCCTAGCCTTAAGCGTGCCTGTAACATGAGAAGACATGCTAAAGTGTGTCAACACAATGTTAGTGAGTTCACAGGTTTAAATAAGTAAATATGTTTGAGCATTAGTTTGGTAAAAGTACACAAAGGTATACCATTGGTAGCTAGCCTATAAATCGAGTTACTTAGCGTTTCAAACCGAAGCTGACTGTTTGTGAGTTGTTTTGCCTTCCTCCATGTCTTATCATAAAACAATGGCAAATGTCTAGGTCAATTAAACACACGTTCAACCTCCAGTCGAGTTAGCGCGACTGACGCGGGTAGGGTTTGTCAAGCCCAGTAGTACTACTCAAAATTACCTCGCTAGCTCGTTATTAACGGTTCGAGTGTTTAGGGACTTGAATGATAATATTTTCACTACAGTAACAAGCAATATACCAATAATACTAAAACCAAATAAATAAAAATAGTTTACATGCTTCTCCCCTAAAAAGGAAAGTAAGTAAAAGTGGGGCCATGAAGACTAACCTTAGATGCGTGGGAAAACATGAAGTGTAAAAGCCAAAAGCTAATCGTTACCTAATAAATGTATATTCATGAGTGTGTGTACATAATGGTCAAGATGAACCCCGTTGTATCCAAAAAACGTAAATGTTAGCGTGTTCGAGAAATGTTTGACATGTTTAACCAAAGTTGACCGGACTGATCAGACGACCCGTTGGTGACTCAAATAAGTAAAAACATGTTTATTCACACTCAAATAACTCAAATAATGATTCACATAAAGTTTCATTTTGGAAATCTATTTTTGGAAAGTTTCTATTTTTGGAAAGTATGATATCGTTACACATGTATAATCTATTTTAAGATTACGAATCATACCACAACAACCATCTAAATTATACATGTAACATATCCAACAATCATCCATAACATGTTAACATAACATAGAACTTCATCATGCTCAAAGTTTCTTAATTTAAAACATAAGAACACATGTTGCACAAATTTTATCCAAATCTCCTAACATGTTCCTATGATCATTTCAATATCAATCACATCACCCTAACATGTTCTACATATATCATACTCATCATACAATACACTGGGACACAAAAGTTTCCGTAAATAAAAAGCATGTTCATATGAAGTGTTTTTCACCATTCGATTATTCCCAAACCATTCTTATGCCCTAAACATCGTATAACAATTATCACATTTTACCAAACATGTATAAATCATCATCTATAAACCAAAATTACCCGAAAAGTTTCCTTTAATGGAAAGTATCCAAAAACCGAGCCAAAACCAAAAGTTCAAAACATGAATTTTTATCTACTAACATCAACTAATATCCTAGAATCACCAATTCAATTCAATTTCATCAAAATCATACGATTTCGACAAAAGCCCCAAATTAAAGTTGGCATTATAAGTAAGTCTCGGGTTTTTGATAAAAACTACATAATTTCAGAAAACCAATCCGTGCAAACATCATTATATTGAATACTAACACATAATCCGTAATCAATTTCAAGTTTTGACTTGTTTGGATCATCTAGGGTTCATGTTCATCATGAAGATCAAAGAACATGAAATCAAACATAAAAGCTTACTTGAAATGCTTAGATGATGATCCCTAGTACGCGTTTGACGCAAGAAACGATGAAAATCACCACTAATATGCAAGAACAAGATCAAAGAATATGTCCTTAGTTTGTGTGTGTGATTTGCTGCGAAATAATGAGGGGAAACGGAAAAGGGGACGGCCAAATGGTGTTAGGGTTGAGGGGTTGGGATTTATACTTTTTTACAAGAAATGCCCCGTCTTTTATAAAAATTGTTTTAACGCTAAGCGATTGAACTTTTTCTAAACCGAAACCTAAAAATGCTCATATAATATCAAAAAAACATTAATAACATGAAGTAATATTCATTTTTTTAGTTAAAAGCCATTTTTATTATAATTAGGCGTTGAAAGCCGAAAACGCGCGAAACACGTAAATGCTAGAAAATTCCTAATTGTTACAACCAGGCTACATAATTAATCCCATAATCATATAACACATAATTTTACACCAATTATGATTGTTTGAAAACCATTTTGACAAATCACCAACGTTTGGGGATAGACACGTGTGCGATTCGGTAATTCTCTGAATTACCTTTATGTGAGATGTTCATGAATGTTTGTGTAATAAATGATGCATTTAAGTAAACAACATTAAATGCATGAATGTATGATCGGAAAACTATGTTCGTGTTGATCAGAAGTATCTGAAAATGTCGGGTGTCACAGGCAATATCATAACCCTACAAAGAATTCGACCATTAGCGGTGACATTTGTCGCCGCTAATGATGTCATTTATTGTTGCTATTATTATTAGCGGCAGCTTGTCGCCGCTAATGTGTCTCCGTTATTAATTAGCCGCTAATGATCAAAAAATCACCGCTAATAAGTCTCCGCAAAAATGTTGTATTAGCGGCGCCAGTTGTCGCTGCTAATATATTAATTTAAAAAATCCGGAACACCATTAGCGGCGACATGTCGCCGTTTATGGTCAATTTTAAAAAAATATTTTTATTTTTCTTTTTTCTATTTTTACAAACTAACAATCGTAAATCTAATCCAGATTTACTAGTAAGGCAAAATGTATTAGTGTTCATAAATAACATACAATGTTCACATGTATATAAGCGTTTAGTAAGGAGGTTAAATATATTGTTTAACTTAAACATAAAACTACTCTAAAACAACTTAAACTATTCATCTGATACGCTATTCATCCCCCTCTACTAAATCATCTTCATTGGCTTGATTTAAAGCCTTTTGCGAAGCAATAATTTGTGTAAGTTGTGACACAAAATTTAGATCTTGAAACAGACTTGAAATTTAAGCGTACAAAACAAAATAAACATTATAAGTTATGTTTTTACAAAGTATATATACTATAATATAACACATTCAAATTTAAGTATATTAAGTCTGTTTGGACATGTTTAAACTAAAAGTTGGATAACTTAAGTCTATTTTGTCCCCACCTCGTGAACAAACATATAATCAAAGTTTATATAACATGTTTTTACCTAATAACATAACTAAATAATATCTAATCAAACAACTTTTACTAAAAACCTACAAGCTACACAAATCTATTCTTAACTAATAATAAATTCAAGCATAAAATGTAGGTTACTTATATATTCACCATCTTTAAATACTTTTTTTTAAAACCAACAATTACATAAATCTATTTCTAAACTAAGAATAAATTCAAGCATAAGTTAAGGTTATTTGGTAACTAAGCAGAAGTTCAAGCATACCAATCTCAAGCATAACTCTAAACATAAATTTACAAAATTATAAGGTATTTCATAAATTCACTACCTTTGATTAAAGCCAACAAAATACATACATCTACGTATCAACATGGTATAAATTCAAGCTTGAGAGTCGTACCAGTTGTAGTAGTCGATCTAAGGTGATAGTGTTGTAAGAGGTAGTGGCGGTGGTTGATGTTGGCCTTAGAGGTAAGCCGTGGTGACGGACCTTGTTCAGGCGAGAGAAAGATTAATAAAGATGTGAGGTCGGAAATGGCAAATGTGGAGGGAAATTGCCTGCCTTTTTTCACAAGACAATTAGCGGCGACAAGTCGTCGCTAAAGGTGTTACCGCTAATGGTTAATGTACGATTAAACTAAGACCGTTAGATCTGAACACTAATCAACGGTTAGATCTGTCTATGGTGGGCATAAACAGATCATACATCAATAAGAAATTATAAATGGGGAAATCCTTGTAATCAACGGTTCATATGATACACTATTCATCTCCCTCGTCTGAATCAACTTCGACGGCTTGATTTAAAGCCTTTTGCGAAGCAACAATTTGTGTAAGTTGTAACACAAAATTTGGATCTTGAAACAGACTTGAAATTTGAGCCTACAAAACAAAATAAACATTATAAGTTATATTTTGACAAAGTATATACTATAACATAACACATTCAACTTTAAGTATATTAAGTGTGTTTGGACCTGTTTAAACTAAAAGTTAGATAACTTAAGTTTATTTTATCCCCACCTTGTGAACAAACATATAATCAAAGTTTAAATAACACGTTTTTACCTAATAACATAACTAAATAACATCTAATCAAACTACTTTTACTAAAAATCTGCAAGCTACACAAATCTATTCTTAACTAATGATAAATTCAAGCATAAAATATAGGTTATCTTATATATTCACCATCTTTAAATACTTTTATTTAGAACCAACAATTACATAAATCTATTTCTTAACTAAGAATAAATTCAAGCATAAGTTAAGGTTATTTGGTAACTAAGCATAACTTCAAGCAACCAATCTCAAGCATAACTCTAAACATAAATTTACAAAATTGTAAGGTATTTCATAAATTCACTACCTTTGATTAAAACCAACAAAATGCATACATCTACGTATCAAATAGAAAAAACTATTTGACTAAGAATCAATATGAGATTGACACATAAAAATGTTTAAATTGAATAAGAAGGGTAATATTGTCTTTAATAATCAGTAACATATAAACAACACCAAAATTTATTTTATTTTCTTGAATCGGTTCCTAATCTCAATCGATTTTATTCACCTCTTTTTTAGGTTTCTTATTTCATTTAATCAAAACTCAATCCAATTTTAATATAAAATAAATTCTTCTTCCAGATCTGTATATTCTTATCAAAAGTCAATATAATTTTAATATAAAATCTATTTAGAACAAAGGTAGTTTTATATTACACATTTTTTTTTATTTATTTAAAACCTAGATATATCATATTTTTCATGCAGATTTTATTTTATTTTATTCATACTTAGAGTCCGGAACATCACTTTATATAATAGAGCATTTTCTTTCTCGAGAATCACTTTGATTTGCATAATTGTTTTTTTCATAAATGTCTTTAAACATGATCACGGATTTTAAAATTAACAGTAATATAATCATTTTTAATATGCGTTATATGTCAAAATACCAAACAAACACAACATGTTTTGTGCTATTTTACCATGAATGTTTTGATTTAACCAAAATCAGCTAAAAACATCTTGTTTTTTGTTAAATAACCACATGACATATTGTTTTATGTGAAAACATCATATAACATATTGTTTTATGTGAAAGTAGCATGAAAATGCTTTTCCACATGAAAGCAGCTTATAACATCCTTTTTTACATGAAAACAATCCAAAACGTGTTGTTTTACATGAAAACTACATAGAACGTGAAAACAACATAGAACGTGAAAACAACACAGAACTGTTAGGACCGTGTACGTACAGAGTGCAACGGATTCCGCGTGAAACCAGATCAAATAGCGTGGAATTCTATTTGATTGGCGATCCAATCAGTGAGAACGAATAACCAGATCGATCTTACAATGAAACAAACATTAAGAATGGATTGAAATCGATTAGGAACGATCTATGAACTTGGATTTGCGATTTGGGACGCTCTGGACTACTAGGGTATGAAGTAGTATGAAGTAATTCGAAGTGTTACGTTTTTCCACGAATTATGTGGTATTTATAGGTTATCAGTGTTCATTTGTATGACTGAACCGTTAGCATGATTCAGTCGTGCGACTGAAGCATGCGATTGACTCATACGCACGACTGAAGGTTCAATCGTGCGATTGAACCAATCTTATGTCTCAATCATATGACTAATCCAGTCACCTGGTTCAGTCGTACGACTGGTCCATAAGCATGGTTCATTCATGCGTATGGGCCATAAGTATGGTCCATTAGCATGAATGACCACATGACTAAGTTAAACACATTTCTAAGTTCTTATTGACTTAGAACTATGTAAAACAACATAAAACTTATATAGTTAGTTCATATATGTGAATTACAATCAATATAAATATAACATGACATAATCAATCACATATAACCATCACAATACGTTTTATATATAATCAATCACTTCATTACATTGGATTACATATGTGTAATACATGAAAGACTTTTGCATTTCAGAACATAAAATAGGTACATGAATATGTATCAACAAACTCCCCCTTGGACCTAGTTTATCTAATGTCTAACAGTCTTCATGTGCTCCTGAAACTTCTTGTACTTCTTTTCTCTTGTGACTCCCACGTGAATCTCAAACGCAAAGCAGAGTCATATGACATGATGGAATTGAAGAGCTTGTACAATATATTGAGAGTCATAGAATAGTGGCCACTTGTATAGTGTGTAGATATCTTCAGCCGACAAGTTGGTTAGCCACATCGGGTCAAATACCCTGATAGTCTCAATCTTGCTCTCTTTGTGCAAAACTATGACTGCCTCTCCCATCCGCTAGTCGTGATACCACCATTTGAAGTGTGAAGTGAAGTCCTGAGGCATCTCCTGTAATGGGATCTTTGACATTGTACGTGGAGGACTCCACTTCAGTACTACCTTAGGCTTTCCAGTATGTGGATCAACTTCAGTCTTATTTATGAACCGTTTAGGTTGTTGAGGCCTGAAGTTGACCACCCAATGTGGTATTCTCTCTTTAACGCCATCTCAAACCACCCCGACATCTTTTTGGGGTTGGCGTATGAAAGGTCTAAATAGGCAAGCCTGTTTAACTCAAAACCGGGAAGAGTCTTCAGATCATGAGGGAATTTGATATACTCTATCCCCTTCTCCCTTTTTATGGTGTAGACATCCAAGTCCTTAAAATAAGCCCATCTAGTAATCTTGCCAGACACCTTCTGATGCTTCTTAACTCTATAGAGTTTGGTGTAGTCGTTAGACTTTGGCGGTTGTCGCTGGGCTCTCATTTCTTCTAGGCACAGAGCCCACTCAGCCTTCTTGATATCGATATCAGCATCCGGGGCTTAGGCTTTCCCTTCTTCTTTCTCCTTCTCTTTCTCTTTAGCATCAAGAGCTCCAAATGTATCACTACCAAACGTTTCACCCAAATTGAGGATAACATTTCCCTGTTGGTCAGTGTACTATGGATTCTCTTGGGCAGTGACATCCTTTATATCAATCTCATCAATGCCCTGCAGCTCTTCATCACTCATGACATCAACCTCGGGAGCATCCTTGACTAGCTCATTCGGGTTGAGTCTAAACATATCAGCCAGCTCCTCGTCTGTGAGATCATTAATGATCTCTCCCTCCTCGGGTGTGTAGCTCACAAATCGTCGCACAACCCTTACAAATCAAGAATCATTATTAGCTGAGTCTTGATTTGCTAAAGAGGTGCCACGTCGTAGTCGTCTGCTTGATCAGCTTCATCTGTTTGATTGAACATTTAAAACACAATCTCACACACATTAGTAATTAGGATAATTAAACATTAATAAACTTAAATTACATTAGTGTAATAAATAATTCAAGTACAAAAGTTTTTCAAATACATAGAAATCTAAGCATTACTTTTGCCTTGGGAGCTCGACTCTTTACCTTGGGGAGCTGATGTGGAGGGTCGCGGATCTTGATTTCTTTTGATACGCCTCTCCCGAACTGATGGATTTGAAACTGCTGCAGATGCATCACCTTCATGCTCTGGTTCATCATCATCTTCCCCATCTTTGTCCTTTCCACTGCCTTCTGCCTCACCCACTTCATCATCATCATCTGACTCATCATCGAGTGAATCATCATCACCATTATCTGTGTCATCATCATCACCCTTAGTCCCTTTGAGTCAGAGAAGATGCTTTTTGTTCTTCTTCTCGACCTCCTCTATCCTCTTGACCGAGGCCATCAGAAGATTATTCTGTGTTGTCAGTGCACTATGAGCTCTAGCCAAGGCTCTCTAATGGGTAGCATCTCTCTCAGTCAGATGGGCAATCTGTTGACTCTGAGCTGCATCCCTCTCTGTCAACATGGCAATCTGCTTGCCCTGTGCAGCATTGACTGCCATCAACTGGTTCATCTGGTTCACTTGGATGTTATCAGTAGCGGGAAATTTGAGAACCAGACGGTGGAGGCTAGCCAGCTGCTCCTCTAGCCCAACAATGGGTAGAGGAGATCCCTGTGGAGGGATCGACGATATGGAAGGGCCGGTTTAGGGCATCGTAGATGTGGTGGTGGATGATGTGTATGTGGGAGTGGGTATTAATATGAATGGTGATGGAATGGATGTAGGTGTGGTGCGTGTGGTGCTAGGAATAGTGGTGGTTGAGGTGGTGGTAGTAGTGGTGGCTGTGGTGGTAGCTGTGGTTGTTAGAGTGGTGGTAGTGGTGGTAGGAGTAGTGGTAGTGGTGGCTGTAGTACCTGTGCTGCCTGTGGTAGTTGAGGAAGTAATCAGCACAATCCTCCATCTCTTGCCCTTCTTGTCATGAGGCTGGGCCATTCTTTTCAACCTCGAACCCTTGGCAAGTTGGGCTCCCCCTAGGCTAGTTGGCTGGGGAGGTGTATAAGTAGGATCTAAAGTCTTAGCACCTGCAACCCCAGCCTGGAGTCCTCCAACCTCCTCCTTGCCCCTCTCGGTAGCCACCACACGGCTACCGATTGTCCTCGTAAGAGGCTCCTCATCCGATTCCTCCTCTACTTCAGCAACCAAGAGGTTGTAAGGCCCCCGTTCCCGGGCACCTTACGGTTGGTCATACATCGCACATAAACATTTTAAAACGTACATTTATCTTGCAGCGGAATTTAAAATTTCATTAATAACTAAAACATGTCATTTCATAACTTTACAACATTCATTTTCTTCTCAAAATACAATGACATGTCAAAATATGGATGCCAGCCTCAACAACTGAGTAGTCGCCCTGTGCCATCCTCAGCAACATACCTGCCAACTAGAAACACATCAAAGTCAGCATTGCTGAGTGAGTTCTAGTTTTATATTAAAAACATACTTTTCTTTCCTTTAAATCCGTTTCTTTACTTTTACGCTATCACACATCGTACGTACACATAGATAATATCATTATTATCTTCTTTTATCGTTCATTCTTTATCTTTAACTTTCATTCGTTCTATGTCTGTCATTCGTTCATTATCTCTCTTTAACTTTCATTCATTCTCTATCTTTTGCTTCTATCGAGATCCGGTCACACTTTACCCTCTTCATGGCACACAGCCATGATTACTGAGGTAGAGTGACAGGGATCCATTTCATACATAATCATTATATTCCTTCCGTTCATTACTTTCATTCGTTCGTTCCTTAGCTTTCATTACGTTCATTAACTTTCATTCGTTTCATACTTTCTTTTCTTCATAATACTCTTTCCCATTTCTCGTCTCATGCAGTTCGTACCAATTGAGTTGTCACTAAGACCAACTCTCCCTGTGGGTGAGAACTCTTGGGGTTTAGCCAACATCGCACGCCATCTCATGGGTTAGCCCAACATCGCACGCTATATAATCCACATGAGGTAGGCCAAAATCACATGCTACATAGCACACAGTAAATACCACATCGTACGTATCGGAGCAGCTACCAAAACTGAACTCCCACTGTGTCTATGTCCCCTTATGAGTTACACCGTACATATCGCACTAATTGCACCAACAGAGAGGTCACCTAGACCGACTCCCTCTGTGTGTGTGAGGGCTCTCTGGGTTTAGCCAGAATCGCAAGCCATCTCATGGGTTAGCCCAACATCGCACGCTACATAATCCACATGAGGTAGGCCAAAATCGCACGCTACGTAGCACACAGTAAATACCACATCGCACGTATCGGAGCAGCTACCAAAGCTGAACTCCCACTGTGTCTATGTCCCCTTGTGAGTTAGCCAAGATCGCACGCTATTACACACCCACAGTTGAGCAAACAACTCTCAATGAGTCGTGAACCTCCTTTCCTTCTGCTTGCAAGCCAATCTTACTCTCATTCATCTGGATCCTGTCTCCTGCAATAACAGGGTACGCGACAAGGACCACATTCGAGTCTGTTGCGACACTAAGTCGCTCACCTCATACACTTGCTTGCAAGCCTTTCATCCGTTCATTCATTCATTAATGCGTGCTCTCATTCATTACGTTCCTCTTTTATTTTACGTTACATAATACTTTTCATTCATTCATATTTATGCACGTAAAGATACGGAAAGATAAACATACATCGAAGCATGGAACATCGGCATTTACAAATCATCAGTATTCACCATCTATTATGGCAACATCATACTTAACATACATACCTCAAGCATATACATGCAACACTATCATCATCGTGCCCAAAGTAACTTCTAAGCCTCGACAGTCCTCTCACATGTACCAACGGGAGCTATCACATCATTACTTATCATTACCCTTTTCCCGAAGGCCAGTAATCAAACTATGTCTCTCCTTGTGCACAACAACTTTACTTGGGCGTTTAGGCACCCTTCAGTCACCTGGCCTGCATGTGACTGAACACTAAGCGAATGGGCTTCTATGCGACTGAACCCTCAGTCGTACGATTGAACTGCTATGCGAATGAACCTATGCGGATAAACATCTATGCGACTGGACCTCAGTCGCTTGACTCCCGTGCGACTGGATCCCCATGCGACTGGACCCCTATGCGACTGGACCTCAGTCGCTTGACTCTCATGCGACTGGATCCCCAGTCGTACGACGAGACCTCAGTCGTGCGGTTGGGCCTCAGTCGTCCCTCAGTCGGCCAATTGGCCCTTTAGTCGCCTAACCCTAGCTGGGCAGTGACTGGAGTTCATCACGAATAGAAGCCGCGACATTCGGCTTTCAAACCCTTCCAGACCTCGTTTGAGCTCAAATTAGCCCCTCTAATCCATAGGGAAACATACCTCAACCTCATACAAGCCTATCCTAGTCCGGAATCGAGCCCTAAACGTACCATACACATACACATACGTACATACATGGGTTAAACACCCAAAAAGTCGAAAAAAAAATATTCAGATGTGTTCCAGCCCCAAAATCATTCAAAAACTTGTAAAAGAGGGGCCTTAGAACTCACCTTAGCAGCCTCCTCGGTTAGAGCTTCGTTTTGACCCGCTATACGTCGATTTTGGCTCACGAACCCGCTTGGACCGAACTGTCTCCTTCTTCTCTCTGATGTTGTCGAGTCAGGGAAAGAGTTAGGGCTGCCCTCTCCCTTAAATACTACTGTCCAGTCGCCCGAGTTCTCTATGCGATTGGACCTTCAGTCGTCCAAGCTCTATGCGACTGAACACTTCAATCGTACGATTGAGTTCCAGTCGTGCGGTTGAGCTTCAATCGCATGTCTTCCATGCGATTGGACGCTCCAGTCGCATGACACTCCAAATCAAAATTTCCGGGCGATACAGAGGTCCCGATGGATGGCAGCCTACTCCGATCCACCAGGAGCAGATGTACTACTATGTGGAGGTGGTGGAGATGTAGTAGACGTGTCTGTGGCCCGTGATTGACTGGGGCCTGTATCTTCACCACCTTGACCTTCATCATGGTCATCATCGTCGTCATCGTCTTCAGAAGGAGCCATAATAGGCTTGACGTCCGAGTCACTGTCATCGTGACGCCACTTCTTGCGAGCTGGCGCCACATAACCCTCATTGGCCAGATGGCCGAAGAGTCTCCTTATCGAGGGCTTCACCTGCTTCCTCTGGTAGACCTTCATCCTTCCTAGGGTGGTATCATCCATCACCTCTAGGGTCACAACATCATCCTCCTCCTTTGGTAGCATAGGAAGCTTCTCGTCTATGATCATCTGCAAGAATCGTGGGTAGATGGAGAAGCCTTCCTTGCCTTTAGCCTTAATGTTCTCCGTCAGGTAGGAGAAGAACATGCGTGAAAAACTAAACGGGTGGTTCAGTACCAGCGCAACGTATGCGTTCTGGATTTGGTCGGATAGCTCATCAAATACTCCTCTTCTGTAGGCTATGCACTTCAGGATCACATGTGCCAGATACTTGAATTGCGGGCACATGTTGCTCTTATTTAGCATGTCGACATTGATTTCGCCGGCATTCTTGATCCTGAGAAAGCATCCACGTACCGTTAGGGGATGTAGCTTGGTTGGGTGTGTTCCATCATCACCCAATTCCAAGACTCGCCACAGGTCTTCTTCACCAATCTCTATATCTTGACTGAAGATAGAACTCCGGATGCAGAAAGGCTCAGTAGACCGGTCGACAACAGCATTCTCCCAGAATGCCTACTGGATCGACCTATATGGAGTGCAAGGAGTAGAAATAGCCTTGAAGATCCTCTATCTTCGTAGGAAGGCTATAATCCCGGTGAACTCAGTAGCATTCTGGGATGTAGTGTCTAGATGAGCGCATATGTTATGCTTGGTGCTCATCGTCCATCTATCAGCCATTTTTTTTGCAATACACGAAACGAAGACATTAGTTCCATTCATAAGAGATACACAAGTTGACTTGGAACAGGTTTAGACAAACTGGTTCAATCGTACGATTGAACCATACGACTGAGTTCAGTCGTACGATTGAGCCTACGACTAGACTTAGTGCGGTTGAGTCAGTCATGCGACTGAGCCACCGATTGATTCAATCGTGCGATTGAATCATACGACTGGCTCAATCGTGTGACTGACTCATACGACTGGCTCAATCGTGCGACTGAAGTTCATCAGCCTGTCCATTCGTGTCTTGCACTGTTCGAACCATTAATTTGAATCTTCATCAAACCGTTAAGTTTAACTTCGTGTTTAGGTTCATATGGTTCGCAGGGACCCTATAACACCCCGTTCCCGAGACGCTTACAGCTGGCCATTCATCGTTATCAAAACATATAATTTCATTAACTTTAATAAACATTGCAGCGGAATCAGTAAATTAACTTTTCATTTCAATATAAATACCTTTGCAAGTACAACATTTATTACAAAACTTCGTTTGTTCGTATTACAGTGCAAAAACATTATACAAAAGAATGCCATCCAAAAGAGCTGAGTAGCCACCCCGTGCCATCCTCAGCAACATTACCTGCCAACTGGAAACACATAAAAAGTCAGCGTTGCTGAGTGAGTTCTAGTTTTATAAATAAAATACTTTACTTTCATTAAAAACGTTTCTTTACTTTCATGCAATCATACATCATACGTACACATAGATAATATCATTATTATCTTCATCATTTGTTATCTTTTACTTCTATCTAGATCCTGTTAAACTTTACCCTCTTGATGGCACGCAGCCATGATTACGGAGGTCGAGTGACAAGGATCCCGTTTCATACTCTGTTATTACATTTCGTCTGTTCATTACTTTCATTCTTTCATTACTTTAACTTTCGTTTATTCATCATACTTTCTTGTCATACTTACTCTTTCATCATTACCTCTTTTCTTTCCATCACCCAGAAACCTTACCCTTTTGTATCGTAGTACTGGACCTAGGTCTATCATAGACCTTCTAGAACGGTGCGCCGCTCCTCCTGGCCACAGTACCTAAGGTAAAGTTTAGGTGTACCATTGCCATATGCAATAACCTTCTATTTCATGGTACTGGACCTAGGCCTATCATAGACCTTCTATAACGGTTCATCGCACCTCCTGGCCACAGTACCTAGGATATGCAGCGATAGTTCTATACAAATGGTCAATCACAGTGTCAAGCTTTACCCTCTTCGTGGCACACAGCCACGATTACTGAGGTCGAAAGACAAGGATTCCATTTCGAGTCTGTCGCGACAACAAAGTCGCTCACCTCCTATATTTGCTTGCAAGTCTTTCTTACTCTTATTCTTTATTAATGCATGCATTAATTTATCATGTTCCTCTTTCATTATCTTTCACTTTAAGTTACATAATACTTTCTTTTCATTCTTTAACATAACACGTAAAGTCACGGAAAGATAAACATACACTATAATAAGGAACATCAACATACATAGTAGCATCATCATACAGGGCATCATCATACATACGAAACATACATCATGCATAAACATGCAACATCATCATGCCCAATTTACCCTCTAAGACCTCAATAGTCATCTTACATGTATCTACGGGAACTACCCCGTCAAAACTTACATCTGCACTTTTCCCCCAAAAGTCAGTACTTTAACTATGTTCCTCCTCGGGTACAACAACCCTGTTTGGGCGTATGGGCACCCTTCAGTCGCATGGCCTCCAGGAGACTGAACATCATATGAATGGACCTATGCGGATGAACACCAATGCGGATGAACACCCGGTCGTGCGAATGGACCTCATGCGGTTGAACACTATGCGAATGGACCTTATGCGAATGGACCTCATGCGGATGGACTTAATGCGGATGAGTACCTATGCGACTGGGCTCTCAGTCGCATGACTCCCCATGTGACTTGTCCTTCAGTCGTGCGACTGAACCTTAATCGTGCGACTGAACCTCAATCGCACTCAAGTCGGCCGTATAGCCTCCAGTCGATCGCCTAGCCCTAACTGATGCAGAATGTAGTTCATCCCAAACCCAATCTGCCATTTTCGACCTCCAAGCTCATCCAAACCCATCCTGAGCCCAAATTAACCATCCTAAACCTTAGGAATGCATACTAAAACACCATTCAATCACACACAAGCCCGAAAACATACTCCAAACGCATCACACGCAAACACACCCAAATGGGTCAAACACACACACACACAAAAAAACAGATTTACTATGTGTTCCAGCCCCAAATCAGTTTAAAACGAGTAAAATAGGGGTCCTAGGACTCACACAAATGACACCAAGAAGAAGAGCTTCGTCTAGACCCGCTACACGACTATTTTGCACACTCGAATCCACCCAAACCAACTCTTTTCTCTCTTTTCTTCCTTTTCTCTCTTCTTTCTCTCTTCTTGCTGAATTTTGGAGATGTGGGGAGGGTGTGGGCTGCCCTCCCATCTTATTCTCCTTCTCTTCTTCTTCAAAGGAAATATCCGGGTGTTACAGACCCGAAACAACACTAAATGTCATTTAAATCAACTTTATTTTACATTTAAGTGGCCTATTTTAGGTTTTTAGTCTCGTTTCATTGTTTCATCAATTTTGACCCATTTAAGTTCGATTAATCTGTCATTTGATCCCGATTTCGTCTGCAAAGTACCTGTAGATGAACGCTAGATGGTTAGAAATGAAATCAGAGTGCAATCTCAGTTTTTTGGAAATTTTGGCAGGGTGTATGGGCAATGAGCGGTTTTTGAAAAATTCTAAAGTGGTAGGGTTCACGACCGACTGAGTCTCTATTTATACTGTTTTGGGATTCAGACGTGCGACTGGACCCATGTGCATGCCTCAATCGTGCGACTGGACCCATGCGCACGATTCAATCGTGCGACTGGACCCATACGCACGATGATCACGCAACTGGGGTTCACTCGTGCGACTGACTCAGACTCCTTTATTCAGTCGTACGATTGGTTCATTCTTATGATCCAATAGCATATTTCCCCTCCATACTCATGGTCTATTAGTATGACTAGCTCATACTCATGGTCCATTCGTGTGCTTTACTCATACTTATGGTCCAATCATACGACTAGTCCATGCTTATGGTCCAGTTGTGTGACTGGTCCATACTTATAGTCCAATCGTGCGATTGGTCCATACTCATGAGTTTGACTTCATCCATTTCCACACACACTCGAATTTAAATTTTGATAAATAAACGTTATGACCAATGATCATCTCAGGCATGATCCTTTTAACATAGATCCTTTGATCACCTTAATTGTGATCGTTTTAAATTAAAACCATTTGGTCACCTCAGACATAACCCTTTTAATTTAAATTGTTTGGTCACTTCAGACATGACCCTTTTAAGTATTTAAAACTTGATCATCTCAGACATGATCCTTTTAAATTCATACCAGTTTTATCACCTCAGACGTGACCCTTTTAAATTTTGATTCACAGAGTTCATCTAGTTACCTAGTCCGACATAGACACCTAATAAAAAAAGAAAACAACGTAAATTGAAATAAAATAGAACATATTTTTGTGGTTTTGTTTGAGGTGGATTGAAAACATTTTAATTTTCCTTAATAGATTTTTCCCCTGAACAGATCAGAATCAACACTTACACCTTATCTGGAAGGACTCTTATGGAATCATACAAGCTTAAACATAATTATTTGGGACCCTTTAGCATATATTTGTTTAACTCATATTTATTTGCTACGATGATTGTCAGTATATTTGTCCACTTAAATCCATACATAGACTTTTGACTCACGTTGGTGATTAGTTAGATTTGTTATTTCAACAAGCATTTGTGGATCCCACGCTTATATGGTAATCAAAATTCCTCAGGAGATTTTTGAGCGGTCTATAGGTTTGGACAAGAAGAAACTATTCTAAGAGCTTTCAAAGAGATGCCAAGCCTCAGGTCAGTGCCATCGCACAGCAGAGAGGCGCAAACAACAATGAATTCTAGAATATTTAGGTTGTGTTTATCCTCAGGTCAGTGCCATCGCACAGCAGACAAGCACACAACCTATCTTCTTGTTTGAGCACTTTTCTTTTACACATTACGCACCAACAACATTAGTTATTAGTTTGATTGCGTTTATCAATTTTTCATGTGCTTTGCTCATTTATAAGGTCATCCATACACATTTGTGGCGTTTAATTTGCTCGTCACCCCTTAATGGAAATGCGTTGATTGTGTTAACCAGGGATAAGATGGAAGCCCACAGCTAGTCAAACTTTTTAGTTTTAATTTGTTTCACCAATGAAGTCTACTTGTCTATTGTGTTGAATCTACCGACACATCATATAATGGACTAGCAAACTCTAGACCTACTTTCTCTATGTTACCTCAGTTACAGGCTAGTTTACTATCATTTTTCATTAGTTTGGCTTATTTATCTCAGACTCGTAGTTTTAATGTAACAGTTTTAACATTTAAGTCCTTTTGATGTCCTAAATAAATAGTTCCCTGTGAACTATCATATTCCATAGTTTTGAATCAATCTCACAGATGTGATGTCCTTGCTTTTCATCTTTTCTACCCGCCCTCGTTTTTTTTTTTTTGAGAAATTTAAATACTAACTACTGAAACTAAACCTATTCTCCCCCTAAAATTCTAAAACCAAAAATCTTTTTGTATTTTTCGATTTTTAAAGACAGGAAAATAAAAGAAAGAAAAAATAAAAAATAAAAAATAAACGTAAAGACGGACTAAGAACTAGATTCTTCCAGAATCACATCATTTTTCTTTTTGATGCCATTGACCTCTAAGAGATATAAAAACCGAGGTTTATCAAATGCTTTTGTGTAGAGGTCGGCGCATTGAAAATCCGTATTAATTTTAACAACATCGATTAATTGCTTTTCAAAACAGTCACGTATAAAGTGATATTTAATACCGATGTGTTTTGTCCTTGGGTGTTGGACCGGATTTTTAGTGACTGCAATTGCAGCTTAATTATCAATATAAACAGGGGTGTTAGAATATTTCAAATCATAGTCTCGCATTTGCTATTGAATCCAGATGATTTGAGATCAGCAACTTGCTGCGGCAACGTATTCTGCTTCACATGTCGATAGAGCTACCGTCTTCTGCTTCTTACACTACCAGGTGACTAACCGTCTTCCAAAGAACTGACATCCCGCTGATGTTGACTTGTAGTTCATCTTGCAACCACTGTAATCCAAGTCACTATATGATGTAAGCTCAAAGTCATCATCATGAGGATACCACAACCCAAGTGTTGGTGTACCCTTCAAATAACAAAATATCATCCTTACTCCAATTAGGTGATTTATTTTGGGTTTTGCCTGATATCTGGAACAGAGACACGTGGCGTACATAATATCAGGACGAGAAGCTGTGAGGTACATGAGAGAGCCGATCATTCCTTGATACATGGTGGCATCGACCAGATCACCATTTTCGTCGGGTGCCATATCCTGATTCGTGGCAAGTGGAGTCCCAGTAGCTGTTGCATTCTCCATGTCAAACCGGCTAAGGATATCACCTACATATTTGGTCTGATGCAGGAAGATGCCATTTGGTGTCTGATCTACTTGTAAACCGAGAATGAACTTCATTTCTCCCGTGGCGCTCATTTCGAAGTCAGCTTTCATCACAAACTCAAATTTTTACACAATGCTTCGTTCTTGGAACCGAAGATTATGTCATCCACGTATATCTGCACCAATAGTAAATCACTATCCTTTTCTTTGATGAACAGTATGCAGTCACTGACCCCTCTGCGAAAACCATGTTTCAGCAGGTGAGTAGAGAGTTTCTCGTACCAGGCTCGAGGGGCTTGATGAAGCCCTTACAAAGCCTTATCCAGTTTATACACTGTATCCTGATGATAAAGATCCTCAAATCCTTTGGGTTGACTGACGAACACTGTTTCCCAGATTTCACCATGAAGGAATGCACTTTTCACATCCAGTTGATAGACTTTGACCTGCATGTAGGATGCGTAGGCTAAGAAGATACGAATAGCTTCCATCCTTGCCATAGGTGCAAACACTTCATTGTAGTCGATGCCTTCAACTTGTCTAAACCCTTGAACGGCAAGCCAAGCCTTGTTCCGGATTATGACCCCTTGTTCATCTTTCTTGCATCGAAGAACCCATTTAGTGCCAATCACCTTTGCACCTTTTGGTCTGTCCACAAGTGTCTAGACTCCTAACTTCTTGAACTGAAGGAGTTCTTGCATAACACTTACCCATGCTTCATCTTTTAAAGCTTCGCTGACATGCTTTGGCTCAACTTGAGAAACAAAGCATCGATAAGCACCATCGTGTAGGCATCCCTTTTCCATCACTGCAGCATAATCAGCTGAGTATAGTTGATTTCATGTTTGAACTCCCGATAGAATATCCCCTATGATGTTGTCCAGGGGATGATGTACATTAACTCGAGTTCCTAGAGTGGTGGGTACTGCGACTTCAGTATCTAGATTTTGAACCGTTGGAGTATGGGGTTCAGAAGTGTCAGCTGCAGCATGATCAGGGGCTGTAGAACTTTTGGTAGTAGGAACTTGTTCTTCCTGTTCCACATTTGTGGTTTCAACTGCTTCATCATCAGAAGAAGAATCACTTACCTCAAGCTCTCCCCCTGAAGGGCTAGAAGTATCATCTAGTGGAACGGATGATGTCAAGTATGATGTGGGAGCATTCAGAACATCGTACATCATTCGTGTAGCTAAGTCATCATCAGAATGGGAAGGAGGTAGATTGAAGGATTGAAAAATCCATCATAGTCGAAGAAAAAGGAAGGTCCTTTTCCTACAGGGGGTGGTGTATCTTTGAACATCAACATTGCACCACACTTCTACCTGACCAGCTGAGTTGTTGTAAACCTGTTTGTCTGGTATGTTGTATCCAAGGAAGATACCTTCTTCTGCCTTCTCACATAACTTACCAGTCTGATTCTTCTTTAGCAGCATGTAAGGTGCAGCAAATGGTTCCAGATACTCTAAATTGTGTTTCCGTTATTAGAGCAACTCATAAAAAGTTTTTCCATGACGTTTGACTACCAAGACCCGATTTAGAGTATAACATGCATTAGCTACTGCCTCGTTCCAGAATTGAACTTGTAGTTTGGAGTCAGCTAGCATAGTCCTTGTTGTCTCTATCAAGCTACGATTCTTTCTTTCAGCAATACCATTCATTTGTGGAGTGTAAGCAGAGGTAAACTGATGAACAATTCCCATCTCTAGACAGAAGACCTCCATCCACTGATTCTTGAACTCTGTCCCGTTGTCTGCTCGAATCCTTCTTACTTTCAGCTTGTAAAGAGACTCTAATGTGGTAACAAGATGTTTGAATAATTCAAATGTCTGTGATTTACCTTTCAGAAACATCACCTAAGAGAATCTTGAGTAATCATCTGTCACTACAAAGCAGTACCAATCTCCTACTATGCTTTTTGTGCTCACTGGGCCAAACAGAACCATGTGTAGAAGCTCTAAAGGAATGTCGATAGAATTGACTTTTTTGTTTTGTGAGGCTTCTTGGTCTATTTCCCTTTCTTGCAGGCAACACGGAAGTCTGGAAGTTGGAAATTCTTGACTGTAACACCATCTACCAGAACATTCTAAACTAGATGATTCATCTTCCTGGGATTGATATGTCCAATTCTCCTATGCCAGGAGACTGAATCTCTTTCTGTTGCTTTTGACAAGAAGCACTGAGCAGTAGACTCAGTTGTCTAGGCTTTTGATAGGTCCAAGACATAAAGGTCGTTATATCTTAAAGCCGACATGAGAACTTGCTCCTCCGGATGACATACTCCTTCTTCAGTATGCAGCATCTCTTGTTGTCAAATACAACATTGAATCCCTTATCGTAGATTTGGGAGACAGAAAGTAAGTTGTTTTGTTGTTGCTGAACGTAGTTGACCTTGTCAAACTTTACTTTCTCGTTTCCCACTTTGCCTTGAGCGGTGATGTAACCTCCTTTGTTCCCCGCGAATGACACGTGTCCCCCTTTAATTTGCTCAACGTTGAAAAGGAGAGACAAATTTCCTGTCATGTGCCTGGACGCCCCACTATCAATAATCCAGGTATTAGTGATAACGCTGTAGCAGACACCCTGCATATACATTGAAAAGATTAGTTCAGGTTTGGGACCCAAGCCTTAACTGGCTTGGGTGTCCTAGAGGTATCACATATCATGAACTCAACCCACTGACCATCAGAGGTTGAGGGCACATCATTCTTTTCCTTGTTTTCACTATCAGACACAAAACTTGATTTTTCTTTCCATAAACCAGTTCTGTGTAAGGCCTGTTTGTGGTAAACAGGCGACTGGCTTATAGTTTGAACTTTAGGTTCACTAATAATCCTTCATTTAGCTTTAGGTGACACAGCTTCACTTTAACTTGTCTGTGTTGACTTTGGTGTTTTGAAAGAGTATTGATCTGATTTTAGAAAATTTTGATTTTTCATCATCAAAAAGTTCTATTTTCCTTTTAGGTGTCCGTTAGTAAGGACAATTTAGAGAGATGTGTCCTCTTTTTCCACAACTGTTGCAAGATCTCCCTTCCACTGTGTGAGGAAAGTGTTGACGAGGGGTTGAGTTAGGTCAGGGGCTGGGTTGTTTCTTTTCACTCTTAGATGTTTCTCCTTCTCTAACAAAATTACTTGTTTTGACAGTTGCAACATCTTTTGCTTTCATTTTATTTAAAGTTTGATGACTTGCTGGTTTAGGGTTTATTGACTTAGACTGTTTAGGTTCTAAAATAGATGTTTTTGAACCTAACCCTAAGTTAACTTTCTCAATTTTATCAGTCAAGTCTTCAACAGGCATCTTATCTTTTAATACGAAAGTAGTATTCTTCTGTTCAGTGACAGACTTCATGGTTTTACCCGTAGAATCTGGATCACTGACAAGAGGAGTAGACACCACATGATCCTTTACTGGGTTATTATTTATTGGATTACATTTAATGTTCAAAAGAATAGCATGTGGTGGCGGTACTACTTTATAACCCAGACCTTCCTCGCCATTTCGTTCCTTCACTAAGTTTTGAACTATGTGTGAAGAACTTGCCAAACTGTGCAGATTGTGTTTTAAGGATTCAACTTCTACTTGCAAAACTGCTTTCTCCTTTTTCATTTCTTCTAAAGAATTTAAATAGAACTTAATATCATTAGATTGATTTAAAGCAACAACTTCGGTTTCCCTTAGTTGTTTCCCTAACAGTTCTATCTTTTCTTTGAAGCTGCACTCATTTTGTTTTAACACTCAGTTTGCTTCAGTGCAGACTTGTAAATCATTTACTAGATTATCGTTCTGTTCTAATAACCTAGAAAACTTCAAATCAATGCTTTCCTTAAATTTATCGCATTCAGAACAAGCATGTTTATCAAATAATTTGTCTTTAGAATATACCTGTGTAGAACTAGACGAATCAGTCATCAGTGCAGTGTCAGATTCTTCAGTGACTTGAGATTCTGAATTAGCAGCACTCAGCTCTTCTTCAACCAAGTGATCAATAACATCCCTAGCTTCTTCGATATTTGAACTTGCATGATTAGCTAAGATGTCTCCCTCATTTGAAGATCCATCATCCAAGGCATCAACAAATACGACATTGGATTCAGCCTCAGATACGAATCGGAAGGACAAGTCTTGTCCTTCATCACCTTGTGCAACCAAAGCCTTAGAATCTTTACTTGACGTTGCACCAACCTTCTCCTTGTCTTGACGGTTGAACCTGGAAAAAGGGTTTCCAATCCCAGTCTTCTTTGGCATTGTTCACCCACGTTTGAAGTGTCCTTTCTCTCCATAATTGAAGCACGTGACCTTGGTTTTGTCAAATCCAAATGTAGTGTCTTTTGTTGCAACCAAATTCTGCCCCGTCTTCTTTACAAACTTCTTGGCTCTTCTAACAGCACTAGCCAAGGCCCACATTATATCCATGTGTTCCAGCTCAGTTTTGTCAACCTGCTCGTAATCCTCGTCAGCAAGATGATAGTTCCCAATCGTACCTACAACTAACCCATCATAAGATTGAAGAACGGCAGCTAGAAGATCCATATGTTCTTTAGCAACTTCCTCGGTGATATTCCCGAGATTCTCAGTCTTTATCTTGGAAGTATTTTGCCTCAGGAACAATAAATTGGGTGCTAGTTGACCCTGACGGGTCGGTTCCTGAAGAGTTGCTTTGGAAAGGTGCTAAAGAGTTAGACACAAATGTCGTTTGAAGCGATGCGCCTAATGTAGAAGGAGTTGGAACTGAGTTGTAGAGTGCAGGATTCTGAGCATAGGATCCTTTCTTTGACTTGTATTTCTGAAGCAGTTCTTCCTCCCTCAACTCAGAATGAAATCATTTATATCTAAAGTGGCAAGAATGTCGTTTTGCCTTAAATTTGACACAAATGGATCCCATTTGTTTGGCAGACCATCAGCAAAGCTAGAGACTTTATCTTCCATTGATGTGGTCATGCCTGCGTGTGCAACTCACTTATCAGATGATAGAATCTGTCGATGATAACATCTAAGCTCTCCTTTCCAATTGGTGAGAAACTATCGAATCCCTTCTTGAGAGCTTTTTCCTTTAGTGCTTTGGGAGTTACATTGCCTTCGTATCTCTTTTCCAAGGCTTCCCATAGCTTCTTAGACTGCTTGTTCTTAGAGAACTGATGAAATATATCTTTAGGAATTGACTGAGTCAACAAGGCATATGCTTTCTTTTCAGCATTATGCATAGTCTTCTGGGATTCACTCATTCCTCCCAAAGTAAGCTTTACCCCATTAGCACTGACTGGTACCATGTAACCAGTCTCAATAGACGTCCACAGATTGGGGTCAACTCCATTCAGGTAGATTTCAAACCGCTATTTCCATTGTGGGTATTCATCCAACGTTAACAGCTTTGGCGGTTTGTTGTGGTTCCCGATCTCACTTTCCAGAAGTAGAAGATTTTGGATGCGCGAGTCCTTTCTAGCAGTAAATGCAGAGAACTGATCTTCCATTTCTGTAAACTTGATAAGAACATGACAGATTGACTTATGCGATTAGACAGCCAACTGGTTCAACAGTGCGATTGAAGGATACGAATGGCTTCAATCGTGTGACTGGATTCAGTCGTGCGAATGAACAAGACGAATGAGGTCAACCGTATGGAATACTTCAACCATGCGAATGAATTGTGTGAATGAGTCCAGTCATGCGATTGAACTATGCGAATAGGATTCAGTCGTGCGATTGGGCCAATCGTGCGACAGAAGCTGCTGCTGCGGGAAAAATCGAATTTTTTGAACACTTAACTTAAAATTACGAATTTTCACGAACCCTAATCTGCCGTATGGGAAAAGGTCGAAATTTTTGACACAGAGACTAGTCAAAAACAAGGTTTGAAGCGAAAAAGTGTATCTTTTGAATGAAAACGTTAGTTTTGACACCAAAGCTAATTGAATCTACGCAAAATCACGAGCCTAAGCTCTGATACCACTTGTTAGGACTGTGTACGTACGGAGTACTAACGGATTCTGCGTGAAACCAGATCAAATAGCGTGGAATTCTATTTGATTGGCGATCCAATCAGTGAGAACGAATAACCCGATCGATCTTACAATGAAACAAACGTTAAGAATTGATTGAAATCGATTAGGAACGATCTATGAACTTGGATTTGTGATTTGGGACACTCTGGACGGCTAGGGTACGAAGTAGTATGAAGTAATTCGAAGTGTTACGTTTTTCCACGAATTATGTGGTATTTATAGGTTATCAGTGTTCATTCGTATGACTGAACCATTAGCATGATTCAGTCGCGCGACTAAAACATGCGATTGACTCATACGCACGACTGAAGGTTCAGTCCTGCGATTGAACCAATCTTATGTCTCAATCGTACGACTAATCCAGTCACCTGGTTCAGTCGTGCGACTGGTCCATAAGCATTGTTCATTCATGCATATGGGCCATAAGTATGGTCCATTAGCATGAATGTCCACATGACTAAGTTAAACACATTTCTAATTTCTTATTGACTTAGAACTATGTAAAACAACATCAAACCTATATAGTTAGTTCAAATATGTGAATTACAATTAATACAAATATAACATGACATAATCAATCACATATAACCATCACAATACATTTGAAAGACTTTTACATTGGATTACACCTGTGTAAGACATGAAAGACTTTTACATTTCAGAACATAAACTAGGTACATGAATATGTATCAACAAGAACGTGTTGCTTTACATACTACCAACACATGAAAACATCATAGAATGTGTAGTTTTATGTTAAAACTATAAAGAACGTTTTGTTTTATTATAAAATAACACATAATATGTTGTTTTCCTTGTTATTGTTACCATAAACAACACATAAATATATGATCTTTTATTTAAACTTTTACCTGGAACAATACAAAGCATGATACCATAAAACAATACGTAACGTAAAACAACAAAGAAAGTGTTTTTTAATCATGTTACAACACAGAATGCATTGTCTTATCATAAAGTAGCACAATTTCAAGATAATTTTAAGTAACATTTTAACATAATACAACAGAAAACATGTTGTTTTACCATAAGACAACACATAACTTGTAGTTTTACTGTAAAACAGCACATAAGTGTTTTATTACAAAAAAACAACACAGAATATGTTGTTTTATCATAAAAGAGTATACTTTCGTAACAGTTAATATTTTATAAAAAATATTGCAATATTATACTTCAATTAAAACGAAAAATACGCTCGATTTTATTGTGCGATATATGTTAAAAAATAAATTTAGTATTAAAAAAGTTATGATAGTTTAAATAAAGGGAGAGAATTTAAAAAAGTCAATAAAATTAGGTTTTCTCATAATACCCTTGGTGATTAGTTCTCGAAGTTCTCACATTCTTTAGAAATCCTGAAAATATCCTAACCCTAGCGTGGGGATCTTTTCACGACTCATAAATATCACAAGAACTACGAGAACTAATCTACACCCTTATATCATCTAATCAATGATTTAAAATAATAATGGCATGCATGTAATTAAAATAAAAATTATGGTTACTAAATAAATAACAATAGAGTATTATTGACGATAAAAATGCTCTCTTTAATTAACATCCCCTATACTCTCTCCCCAATCTTTTAAACCATCATTTATTCTTTCTTAAAAATTAAAACCTTAACTTATTTTAGCACACATCCGTCTATGCAAGAGGCGACAGAGCAAGATGATGAATCACACTTTCCATCGGCACGTGGTTGTCGTATCATGACGAACGGTGGTGATGATAGTGGACTGAACGGGTGGGACCATGTCGGCTAGATGAATTATTTAATTAAAAGCCAAAAAAAGATGTAGACGACATGAACATCGGCTGCGATGGTAATCATGTGTTGACTTTTTATAATATTGGTGATTATTTATCTGTGGTGATGGTTATATGTGTATACACACATACAATGGGTTATAAGAATAATGTAAATTCGTAGCAAATTTAAATGTTTCTTGGATATGTTACACTTTAGAATGATTTTTTTTATTTTTCATAAATAGTTTTTGGGTTACTTTTTTTTCTTTTGTACTTGATAAACTGATGTGGCGCACAGAACGAAATCGAAGTTCAAACACGTTGATTGTGCGAATACCCGTGATGATCTTCACCCAAACCCCCAAATTCGACCCCAAGAGTCACGAATTTAAAAAGGCAAACGTTAATTTTCAGAATTGATCAACTTTCTTTCCACATTACATCAACATAACTTAAATAAGCAATCAAAATTCGAACGGGCCTAAAACAAACAACCTTGGGCCCGCATCATAAACATAAAGCAAACATCAAACCTTTTATATAATGATTGTTGAAGATTTTTTCAAATATATATTAAGTAGTGAAATTTCACTTGCTAGTTCCTTCATTATTGTAATTTTGTTTTATCCTTTATGCTTTATCTTTTTGTTTAAGTATTTCTTTAACTAACCTAAAAAGTGTTTGATTTTATGTTCCGGTTAGGTTTGTATTGAAAATTTACATATATCTAAATTATCAATTTCATGTGTGCAAATGAAAATTTATATTTGAAAATTTGATTGTCAATTTGAAGATATGTGTGTAAACAGCATACTTAATCATATCTAAAAATCACTTTTACGTATATGTATTTTTGTATGCGTATGTATATGTAAATAGATGGTCGTTTGAGTACTTTACAAATCTGTAAATATCATGTGCATTGAAAATAAATGATTTGTATGAAATTTACATATAAGTAAATAGTTGTTAGTTTGAAAATGTATAATTAATATGAATATTATATATATGTGAACGAGAGAAACTCAAAACATATATTCTTGTATTCATATATAATAAACATATCATATATATATATATATATATATATATATATATATATATATATATATATATATATATATGTAATCTATTGAATAAGACGTGATCACATATTCTAGCAATAAGTCATGATCGTTTCAATTTGCCAATACTCTAGCGGTGGTTGCAATTGGGGTTACATCAAACCTAACACTTTGACCGATTATCACCTCTACCTCTTTTTTTCTTATTAATAGATTGCTTTTGAATCGTATTTTCTACTGTCCTCGTTGTGCTTTATTGAGAAGTTGCTATTTACAAGTTAAAAATTAGGGTTACAATTGAAGTAGAGAAAGAAGTAGTCAAGAGATAGATTAAAGTTAGTCAAGAGTGATATAAGGAATTCAAAATTAAAGTGTATAATTACCTAAAATAATGGAGTGAAATTTTACATTAAAGGCTGATGCAACCAAAGGCTTCCTGCATGCATATATATATACACACACATATATATATAGGATCAGGATCATTACAGAACCACTTTTTTTTTTCAGAACCAAAAGAACCATTGGTTTACATAAAAATAAATTACGAATCATTGATTTACATATATGTAAGTTAAAGCTGGTGATGTTTAGTTGTTTCACATAGTTTATTGTTCATGTCTGATATACACACTTGTAAAACAGCTCAAGTAACATCAGACTTAATTTACGTTTATGTAAATCAATGGTTCTGTGGTTCTGAAGAGAAAAAGTGGTTCTGTAATGATCCTAACCCTATATATATATATATATATATACACACATATATATATGTATATATATTATATATACATACATATATATACATATATATATGTATATATATACATACATACATATATATATATCTAAGGTTATATATAAGGTTATATATATATATATATATATATATATATATTTGTGTGTGTGTATGTATATATGTAAGGTTTTATATAAAGGCTGATGCAACTAAAGGCTTCCTGCATGCATGCACTTAGTATCAAGTAGAAGTTGCTTCGAAAGCCAAAGACCAAATGTTCCATAGCCAAAGATGAAGTCTTCCGTAGGTTCAAAGACAAAGTCTTCTAAAGCCAAATGAAGTGAAGACAAATTTCTTCCGAAGACAAAGAAGAACTGCTTTTCTCTGATGTACTTTTGCATAAAGATGACCCACTTTCTGTTGTAAATCTGAAGACTCTCCAACTTGCATGAGTTGGTGAAAAGGTCCATGCCTTTTCAAATGTACATTGAGTTCTTGGTTTGTAACTTTCTACTTTATCTACTTTCATACTTTTTGTAATATATTAGGACATGAGCTAATATGTTGCATGTGAGTGTCAAGAATATTCCGTCAGGGTTCCGATGTACGGAATTACCTAAGGAATATTCTTTAGTATAAAAATATAATTTTTATGTTTTTGAACTTAATATCTCCTCTAGAGGTCGCTGTATGATCCTATGAGGAGAAACAAAGTAGAGAAAGCTGCATTTTGTAATCGAGTCAAAGATGTAATGACTTTTACGAATGAATGAGAATGTATATAATTTATCATTTCCGCTGCGTATTTTATGATCATATACATTATGTACGTTATATGTGCGATGAAGAACCAACAGTAAGGTGCCCGGTGAGCGGGGCCTTACACATGAGCTATGGCATGTCATAGTCACTAGTCAATATGCAATCTGCCTTTTGACTCTACACTGATTTTGTTGTCTTTCAATGTTCCAACTGGCTTTCCAAGTATTGCCGGTTGTAGCATGTAGTATAAAGTATCTCAGGGTCTTGTAATTTATTTTGAACTTATGCAGTATAACTCTTGTAAGAGAACTTGAGATTAATATACGACATTCTTGAAAACCATATATTTTGTTCTTGAGTTCTGTGTCACTATTACTTGTGTTCTTTGCATATTGTTCTTAAATCCGTTTCCCTATTTGAACTGTTAAGTTTTCTAACACTCTGCTCTTTGTGAGACTGGTTGTATTGACAATCCTTTAACCGGTCCTACAATTGGTATTAGAGCATTCAAGGTTCTTGATTGTATGATCTCACCATCTTAAATCTCATTAGTTGTCACAAAACACTTAACATCTCAAATGGCAACATCTAGGTCTGATATGGAAACCAATACCATGGTAAAGTCGCCACTAATCAATCCTAATGATTTTGATAGTTTTTGTTTAAGAATGGAAGGCTTCATCAAGTCACAAGACAAAAGGATGTAGGAGTCTGTTACCACAGTACCTTACATGCCATGCACCGCTTTAGCTGCTGCTAGAGATGGCATGATCCTAAAGGAAGTGGCTAACTACTCTGAAAAAGAGAGAAAAATAATAAATGTAGATCAGAAAGCCATGGATGCCCTCCAAACTTCTCTTCCAAATGCATCTATAAAGGCTTCAAGAAGTGCAAAACTGCTAAGCATCTCTTGGATGCATTGAAGCTGATGCATAAAGGGTCTACTGAAGCCAAAGAAAACATGAAAGACATTCTGAAGCAACAATTTTTGAACTTTACCTTCAAAACAGGTGAAACCACGACTCAACAATACATCAGGTATGTTAAGATTGTGGACACTTTGGTGGATGTTGGAGTGAAACTGGAGAATTGGGATATTATGAGAAAGTTCATGTCCTCCCTTCCTAGGCAATGGACACACTACTATGTGGTCATTAAGAGGACTAAAAATCTAAAGACCCTCAGTCTCACTGAGTTGTATGGCATACTCAGTAGTTACCAGATGGAGATGAATATGCAAAATCCATCTGGCAACTCTAGCAATCAACAGAGTTCTGCCCTGCATGTGGTTGAAAGGTATTGTAGAGAACAACAACACCATTTCATCTCTTACCCTGACAACTCACCAAAGGGCCCTTTCATCACCTTCCCCGAGACACCAAGGGAGAGCTACATCCAAGGAACCCTATTCCAAGAGACAAGCTCATCACAATCCTTTGTGTCTCATGATGAAAGCATAAGCAACTTTCTCTTCACCATTAAATATTTGGACTATATCCATCCAGATAATCTGGAGTATATGGAGATAGTTCAACAAAAGAATCTTCTCACTCATAGAGCCAAGAAATTCTATAAGAGGACAGGGAGAAAGTTTCCTATCTTTGATGGCGGATCTTGATCAAGCCAAGGTATCAGAACATGTTTGTAACCCTGAGTGCATTGCTAAAGTAAACAAACATAGGTCCTATAACTTAGAGATGAGATCTAATCTTGAGTCCTTGAACATCTTAAAATCTGATTTCAAAAGAGCTGAAAATAAGTATAGGTTAAATATAGAAGACTTGAAGAAAACAATTTTAACTCTTAAACATGAGCATACCAACTACAGGACTCAAATCAAAGATCTCATCGCTAAGTTAATTGAGTGTCAGGCTGAGCTAGTGATCAGCAAAGCCATGGCAGAGAAACATGATCTTGAAGAAGAGACCTTCAAGAACATAATATCCTTATCCCTGCATTACAAAGTATGTTATCAAAACAAACAGTTATTAGGATCTAGTAAGATAGCTCCTCGATACACTCTATTTTCTATAAGATCTCCCATGTGTGGAACTAGTCAAGATAAGCTTCCGTCTATAGATCCTAGAGATGAAGAGGATGAAGAAAAGATAGTGAAGGATAGATCCGGGAAGAGTGAAGAAGATCATCCTAACAAGGGTCGCTATTCTTCTGAGGAGAGGAAGAAGTCAGGGATGACAAAGTTCAAGAGAAAGAACTTGACCCAAGCAACCAAAACAAGATCAAAGAGAGCTGAAGAGATTAAGGCCACCTTGAACTCCACGCAGATTCAAGTTTTTATCTCTGTAGTTTTGAAGTTGGAAAGACTGAGGATACAACTTTGAGCTCTAGTACAAAGAATTCAAGTTAATGCCCAATTCATCCCTGTGAAGGAATGAAGGCTGATTAGTTATGTAACACTGCTACACAGCATGAACCATCCACCTCCAAAGGAAAACTTCACCCTAGGAAGCTTGCTACAACATCTGAAAGGATGAGGATGGAGATCGAAAGTGATCAAACTCAGTCTTTCATTCATAAGAAGACCTTAGAAGAAAGTAAATTGACTGCATTATGTGTAGCAGTACTTCTTATCTGGCTAAGGATAGCATCTACAATCCTAATATACTATCAATATAACAAGGAATATGGATTCCGAGATGAGCAAGAAGAAGAAAGCTTTGGAAGAAATCTATGTTTCTTTTGGAAGCTCCAAAACGAAAATGAAGACAAGTGAAAAATTGCCTTTGGAAGAAAATTTGGTCTTAGAGGAAAGGAATGTTTCCGAAGCATTGAAGCTTGCTGCAGTGAAAGCAAGATCTTCCAAAGGCCCAGTCTCCAAAACCTTCAAAGTTGTAAAAATTTTCGAAGCTTTGAAGGTGAAGTCTAATCTTCCAAAGATGGTATGGAAGAGAAAAGAAGACCATGTGATTGAGAATTCTTTATTAACAATAGCAAATGATCCCTAAAGTCTCAATATAGGATCAAATACTATTACATTGTCTTCAACTCATTTTGAAGAGCCCAAGACCACTGAGACTTGTGTTTCCAAATGTAACTAACTCTCTTCTATTATGCACAACCAACTGGGGACCAAAAAGAATGCATGGATTATTGATAGTGGCTGTTCCAAGCACATGACAGGCAACGGCTCTTTGGTCCAGAACATTGAAAGAATTGATGGAAGGCCAGTTGGTTTTGGAGGAGATGCTGGAGGTTAGATTACAAGAAGGGGCAGGGTCACAAATGGTAAGCTCAGCATTAAAAAGGTAAACTTTGTTAAGGAGCTTGGGTATAATTTACTAAGTGTATCCTAATTTTGTGACCAGAGACACAACATGCTTTTTTACTGAGCATGAGTGCATTGTTCTCAAACACTCAAGAGCATATCCCCTTAGAGCACCCTCAAGAGCATATCCTGCTTAGAGCACCCTGAAAAAGGAACATGTACAAGATGGATTTACAGAAAACATCCCCTTCAGGAGAAGTTTCTTGCTTTCTATCTAAGGCTAATAGTGATGAGTCTTTCCTTTGGCATAAAAGAACGTGCCATGTAAACTTTATGAACATGAACAAATTAATTAAGAATGATTTGGTAACTGAAATGCCAAAGAAAGAGTTTACAAGTGATGATCATTGTGTTGCATATCGGAAATGGAAACAACACTTGGTGTCTTACAGGCCAAAGGAAAAGAACTCTATCACTACTCCCCTACACTTATTACACATGGATCTCTTTGGATTCACCAGTGTAATGAGTCTAGAAAAGACCTCATACTTTTTAATGGTCACATATGATTTCACAAGATTCACTTGGGTTTTCTTCCTTAGAACTAAGGATGAAACTCGAGAGATCTTGAAGAACTTCATTCTAAAAATTGTGAATCAAATGATCACAAGGTCAAAACCATAGATGTGATCAAGGAACTGAATTCAAGAACCAAATCCTTGACACATTTTATGATGAAAAAGGTATTACAAGACAATACAGTGCTGCGAGGACTCCTCAACAAAACATGTTACTGAGAGAAGAAACAGGACACTTATTGAAGCTACAAGAACTATATTGTCAGACTCTAAATTGCCCATCTCCTTCTGGGGAGAAGCAGCTAACACTGTCTGCTATGTGCATAACAGAGTTTTAGTAGTCAAGACTCATGGTAAGACTCCTTATGAACTGTGGCAGAAAAGAAGACCTTTCATTGGTTTTCTCAGATCATTTGGATGTCCCTGCACCATCTTTAATACCAAAGATCAAGTAGCCAAGTTTACTGAGAAATCAGATGATGGACATTTTATTAGATACTCCTCCCAAGCTATAGCTTATAGAGTATATAATCTCAAAACTAGAGTAGTTGAAGAATCAACAAATATGATCTTCAATGAGCACACTCCTTGTGTGAAAGGTTCTACTCCTGGTGGGCTATTTGATCTTGATTTAGTTACCAACTGTTTTAATAAATCTTCTGAAAATATTTCAGGATCTATAGGTAATACATCAACAGAAGATCTTGACTCAAGATTTGAGCTGAGAATACCAAGTAAGAATACTAATTCAGCTTTAGTTATAACTAACCCTGCAGGTTAAGCTCCTATGGGTATAACAATGACAAATCAAGCTGATCAATCTAAAGTGCCTGAAAATTCTAGCTCAGAGGCACAAAACACAAATGAAGGAATTTTTAAATGTAGGAGGACATGGTAGTGGTGATAATGGCATAGAATTTCTTGATGCTGACAACTCTCCATTGAAGAAAATATCAATGATGTCATAAACTTATTAGATCAAGCTTCTCTTGGTAAGTGTGCTGATGTGGTGGGAGACACTTCATTGCCAAATATAAATTTCTCAAATTTAGATCTGTCTAATCAACTTGATGTGATTTCTCAACTTAGGATCCAAAGTCACACCCTACCATAAACATCATTGGAGATGTTAACAAGGGGGTGAGGACAAGAGTGTAAACCCATGACAAAAATGTTTGTCTATACTCTTGCTTCTTGTCCAAGATAGAGCCAAAGAAAGCTGATGAGGCTTTGAAGGATGGAAGTTGGATTGGAGCAATGCAAGAGGAGTTGTTTCAATTCAAAAGACAAAAGTTTGAGGCCTATGCCATCTTCTTCAAAGGAAGACTATCATAGGAACCAAATGGGTGTTTAGGAACAAGAAAGATGATAGAGAACTTGTCATAAAAACCAAGGAAAGACTGGTTGTTCAAGGGTACACATAAGAAAAAGGAATTGATTACACTGATGTCTTTGCTCCAATAGCAAGACTTGAAGATGTTAGGATATTCCTGGTGTTTGCTGCATCCAAGGACTTCAAGATCTACCAACTTGATGTCAAATGTGCATTTTTATATGGGGTGATTGATGAAGAGGTGTATGTCAAACACCCACCTAGTTTTACAGACCAATATCATCCTGATTATGTCTGCAAGCTTGATAAAGCTCTTTATGGGCTATACCAAGCTTCAAGGAAGTGGTATGAGATGGTATCTCAGTATCTCTGTCAGCATGGCTATAAGAGGGGTACTATAGATGGAACTCTCTTCATCAAAGGAACAGGTAATGACTTGATGCTTGTTCAAGTATATGTAGATGACATCATCTTTGGGTCAACTAATCCAAAGCTCTGCAAAGACTTTGAGAAGCTGATGAAGAATATATTTAAATGAGTGCCATAAGGGAACTCAATTTCTTTCTAGGAATTTGTTAGGACTGTTTTCGTACGGATTACTAACTGATTCAATATGAAACAAGATCAAATAGCGTGGAATTCTATTTGATTAGCGATCCAATCAGTGAGAACGATAACCTGATCAATCTAACGAATAAACAAACGTTAAGAACGAGTTGGAATCGATCAGGAATGAACTTTGAAGTTGGATGGACGAACTAGAACGCTCTGGACGGCTAGGGTATGATAATATCCGAAGTGCTTTTTTCCACGAATTGTGGTATTTATAGGTTTTTAGTATTCAGTCGTACGACTGAGCCATTAGCATTGTTTATTCATGCGACTGAGTCATGCGTTTGATTCATACGCACGACTGAAGGTTCAGTCGTGCGACTGAGTCAATCTTATGTCGTAATCTTATGACTTATCCAATCACCTGGTTCAGTCGTGCGACTAGTCCATAAGTATGATCCATTTATGAGTATGGTCCATAAGTATGGTCCATTAGCATGAATACCACAAGACTAAGTCGAACACCTTTTTGAAATTATTATTGACTCAAAACTATGCACAACAACCTCAAACCTATATATAATGTTCATTCATATGTGTAATAATAAATAATATAAGAATATGATATAAACAACAGTAAATAAACATTCAAACCCATATATCTCATTACATTAAGTTCTTGTATTACACATATGTAAGAAATGAAAGACATAGATATTTAAGTACATATACTAGAGACATCATGTATCAACAAACTCCCCCTTAGACCTAGTTTATCCTATTGTCTAACACTCTTCACATGTTCTTGAAATTTCTTGTACTTCTCCTCTTTAGTGACTCCAGCATGTATCTCAAAAGCAAAACAAAGTCGTATGACGTGTTGGAACTAGAGAGCTTGTACAATGTCTTGCGTGTCATAGAACAGTGGCCACTTGCATAATGTATAAACATCATCTGCTGACAAGTTGGTAAGCCATATTGGGTCGAACACCCTGTTAGTTTCTATCTTTCCGTCTCTATTCAAAACTATAACAGCCTCCCCTGTCCTCCAATCATAATACCACCACTTGAAGTGTGGTGTGAAATCCTGTGGCATCTCCCTCAATGGAATCTTTGATATAGTCTTCAGAGTTCTCCACTTCAACACCACCTTCCTTCTTCCTTAGATTGAGTCAACTTCTGTTTTATAGTTGAGGTTTGATGTTGACCCATCTAGTGTGGTATTCCTTCTTTAATGCCATCTCAAACCTTCCTGACATTTTTCTTGGATTGGCATATAGCAGATCTAGGCATGCTAGTTTGTTTAACTTAAATCCTGGAAGAGTCTTCAGATCATGTGGATATCTGAAGTACTCAATCCCTTTTTCCCTTTTCACGACATATACGTCTAAATCCCCAAAGTAAGCCCAACTGATAATCTTGCCCGTCACCTTCTGATGTATCTTAACGTTGTATAATTTGGTGTAGGCATTTTTCTTTGGTGGTTTGCGTTGAGCTTTCATCTCTTCTAAACATGCAGCCCATTCACCTTTCTTTAGTTCTAAGTCAGCATCTGCAGCTTGAGCTTTACCTTCAGCCTCTTCTTTCTCAGTTGCTTTGTCATCTATCTTGTCGAATGTATCACTGACGAATGTCTCACCCAAGTCAGGGATAACATTGCCATCAAAGTCAGTGTACTGAGGATAATGATCTGACGTGACATCCTCTATTTCTATCTCATCCACTCCTTGTAACTCCTCATCACTCACAACATCGACTTCAGGAGCATCTTTGACTATCTTGTCTGGGTTAAGTCTAAATATCTCTATGAGTTGTTCATCAGATAGATCATGGATAATCTCTCCTTCTTCTAGAGTGTAACTCACAGACCGTCTCACAATCCCCTGCAAATCAAGAATCACAGTAAGTTGAGTCTTGATTTGCTAAAGGGGAAATCATACTCGTCGGCCTATTGCGTTTCATCTGTTTGATTACACAATCAACAAATCACACATTAATGAATAATCAAGACAGTTAACATAAATTATCATTAATTACATTAATGTAATACAAAGTTCAAATGCAAAAAGTTTCAAATACATAAACTATCTTAATCATTACTTTTCTCTTGTACTTGAGGCTCGTCAGCTTGAGGAGCTGAGGACGAGGTTCCTTGATCTTGATTCTTCTTGGTGCGCCTCTCTCTTGCTGATTGAGTTGAGGCTGATGAGTTAGCATCACCTTTAGGATCATCCTCCTCATCATCATCCTTCTTGTTCTCCTCTCCATTTTCTCCGGCTTCCTCCTCATCATCGTCATCCTCTGATTCATCATCACATGAATCGTTATCATCATCACCATCATCATCTCCATCTCCCTTAATCTTCAGAGGCTCACCCTTCTTCCCCTTCAGCCTTAACATGATTTTCTTGTTCTTCTTTTCCAACCCCTCAATCCACTTAGCGGATGCCAGCACTAGCTCATTTTGTGCTTGTAGGGCCTTGTGAGCTTGAACTAAAGCTCTCTCATAAACTTCGTTCTTCTCAGTGAGTTGGGCAATTTGCTTGCCATGTGCTGCATTGATCGCCATCAGCTGGTTCATATGGTTTGCCCTTAGATCATCCGTCACCAACAGCTTGAGCACTAGCCTGTTAAGGCTCGCCAGCTGCTCCCCTAACCCAACCGTGGGTAGAGTAGTTCCCTGTGGAGGTGGGAACTAGGTGGATATTTCGGCTTGTGGAATGGTAGGGGTGGTTGTGGATGTGGTTTAAATGGGTGTAGGAATGGGAATAGATTGTGGAGGGTGGTTTTAGGTATTGAGGGTGAAGAAGATATGGGTGTATGTGTGGTGGTGGGTATGTCGGTGGCAGTGGCTGTAGTGGTGGTAGTAGCAGTGTTGGTGGTAGTGGTTGTGGTGGTGGAGGAGCTCATCAGAATGATCCTTTGTCTTTTCCCCTTCTTGCTATAGGGTTAGGCCATTCTTTTCTTCCTAGACCCCTTTGCGGTTGGGGCTCCCCTGGACTGATGGGTTGGTCTGGTGTGTAAGACGGATCACTCTCTTCCGTATCGACACCCTTTAACCCAGCCTTGCAAGTGCCAACCACCTCCTTACCTTTCTCGATGGCAACCACTTGCTCCCAACCTGCATCACTAGGGGCTCGTCCTCCGATACATCATCTTCTTCATCTATCAGGAAGTCTTGGTGGATGGCAGCTTGCTCAGATCCACCAGGAGCTGAAGAACTACTCTGCTGAGCTGGTGGAGGAATAGTAGACGTCTCAGTGGCTCTGGATTGATTCGATCCCTCGTCTCCACCACCTTGACCATGAACCTGTTCATCATCATCATCATCTTCATCATCATCTGGAATCATGACAAGCTCTACATCGGAGTCGCTTTCATCGTGGCGCCACTTCTTTCTGGCTGGCGCTACATAGTCGATGTGAGCTAGATGACCGAATAGCTTTCTCACTGGAGGCTTAACCTGCTTTTTCCTGTACACCTTTATCCTGCCTAAAGTGGTGTCATCCATAACCTCCAATGACACCTCATCATCCTTAAGCTTAGGCAGGTGAGGCAGCTTCTCGTTAATGATCAGCTGTAGAAACCGGGCATACATGCAGAATCCCTCCTTCCCCTTAGCCTCGATGTTCTCCCTTATGTAATTAAAGAACACCCTAGAGAAACCGAATGGGTGGTTGAGCACCAACGCAACAAACACGTTCTGAATTTGGTTGCTCATCTCGTCAAAACCACCGCGTCGGGAGGCTATGCACTTAAAGATCACACGTGCCAAGTATTTGAACGGCGGGCACATGTTGCTCTTGTTAAGCACGCCGGAATTGATGTTGCCAACGCACTTAGTCCGTAGAAAACATCCCCTCACAGTCATGGGATGCAGCTTGGTAGGATAGTCCGAGTCATCTCCTAAATCCAAAACTCTCCTCAAGTCATCCTCCCCTATGTCTATATCCTCTCTAAAGATAGAGCTCTAAATCCTAAATGGCTCCACTGATCAGTCTACAGCAGCATTCTCCCAGAATGCCTGCTGTAGTGAGAGGTAAGGTGTGCAGGGAATAGATATAGCACGGTGTATCCTAGATCGGCGTAAAAACTCTATAATCCTAACGAAATCTGAGGCATTAGTACTCATGGTCCATCTATCAGCCATTTCACTGCAACACAATCACCAAACATATTAGATCCATTCACAAGAAAGAATATTTGAGTTTGAACAAATCATATCAAACTGGTTAAATCGTACAATTGAACCATACGACTGAATTCAGTCGTACGACTGAGCCTCCGACTGTGTTTAGTCGTGTGCCATCACATGCGGTTGAGTCAGTCATGCGACTGAGTCACCGATTGATTCAATCATGTGATTGAATCATGCGTCTGGCTCAATCGTGCGACCGAAGTTCATTAGTACGTCCTCTCGTATACACACTGTGCGAGTCCAAGATTTTGAATCTTTGTCAAAACAATCATTTTCATATCAAGATTAGATTCATTTGACGTGTATACACTCGTTGTTACACTTATTATCTATTAAGTTCACATTTAAGTCCACTTAGAGGTCCAATATTAAAGTTATTTGAGTCGGTTTAGGTCTTAAATCATTCGGACACTTTTGTTTGATTTTACAATCTGATGTATCATGATTTTGTTCTCACAGTACTTGTAGATGAAAGTATATCCGTTAGCAACACGAAATCAATGGAGGTCACATCAAAATTTTTGAAAAGGGTGTCCTTGGTTAGTCGGGAGTTTGAGAGAATTTGAAATCAAGTGTAGGGCTACAACCGACTGAGCCCCCTTTTTATACTGATTTGAGTTTCAGTCGTGCGACTGGACCCATACGCATGATTCATTCGTGCGACTGAGGTTCAATCGTACGACTGACATATACTCATTCAGCCAATCGTACGATTGGTTCATACTGAGTTTGCCAATCGTGCTACTCGGCCATCCTCATGGTATAGTCGTGCGATTGATCCATACTTGTGATCCAGTCGTATGATTGACCCATACTCATGGTCCAATCGTGTGACTGGCCCATACTTGTGGTCCAATCATACAATTAGCTCATATTTATGGTCCAATCGTGCGATTGGCTCATACTTATGAATTTGATTTCATTTGTCATATTGTTTCCCATACTTATCTTTGATGTATGACAGTATGACCATTTATCATCTCAGACATGATCCTTATAACTGAAGACCATTTGATCACCTCAGACGTGATCCTTTTTAAATGAAAACTGTTTGATCACCTCAAACGTGATCCTTTTAAATGAAAATCGTTTGATCACCTCAGACGTGATCCTTTTACCTTTTGGAAACAGGCTTTTCATAGTTAATGTTCGGTTCATTTTGTGACATTCACAGGGTTCAGTCTTGTCACATAGTCCGACATCGACTCAATACAAACATAACTAAAACAGGAAAAACTTAAAACAAACTGAATTAAGACATATTTTTGTGTTTTTCATTTGAGAAGGGTTGAAAACATTTTAACTTCAATTAAACGATTTCTCCCCCTGAGCAGAACAACTTCAAACATTTTCATCGTTTCTAGAAAGACTCATATGGAATCAGACAGGTATAGAACATAATCATTTGGGACCTTTTTTATTTGTGTCAATAACAATGAGCTTTATATATACATTACTCTTGGTCTCTTTCATCTAAGAGTCAAAGACATTAGCATGAAATCATGCTATAGTAGTTATGTAGAACACATTGATTTTGACCATCGGGAGATGCAGTCACGATGATTGTCAGTATATTTGTCCACATAAATCCATACACAGATTTTCGACACACATTGGTGATTAATTAGGTGTATTAGGTTAACAAGCATTTGAGGATCCCACGCGTATATGTTAATCAACCTTCCTCAGGAGATTTTTGAGCGGTCTACGGGTTTTTGTCAAGAAGAAACTATTCTAAGAGCTTTCAAAGAGATACTAAGCCTCAGGTCAGTGCCATCGCACAGCAGAGAGGCGCAAACAACAATGAATTCATAGAACATATAGGTTGTGCTTATCCTAAGGTTAGTGCCATCGCACAGCAGAGAGGCATATAACCTATCTTCTTGTTAGAGCATCTTTATAATTTGTTTAACGCAGCAACGGCATATGTCATCAGCTTGATTGCGATTCACATTTTTCATGTGCTTTGCTCATAGTTTTGGTCGTTCGCACACATTTGTGGCTTTCTTTTTGCTCTTCGCTCCTTATTGGAAGTTTATTGATTGTGTAGACCAAGAATAAGATGGGAACCCACAACCTGTTGAATGGTTTAATTTGTGTGATTCACCAATAATGTCTACTAATCTATTGTGTTGAATCTACCGACACATCATATAATGGACATGCAACCCCTACATCTACTTTCTCCATGTAACTGCAGTAACATACTAGCTTACTATCATTTTTCAATTTATTAAGCTTTGACTTCTCAAACTTATAATTTTCTTTTGTCCTTCATTTTGGTGTCCCAAGCGATAAGATGCTTGTGTACTATCATTTTCCAACGTACTGAATCAATTTCTCAGATTTGATTTTATTGCTTTTTCAGCTGACTAGCCCGCCCCATTTTTTTTAAATAATTGAATACTAACTACTGAAACTAAAGCTATTCTCCCCTTAAAATTCTAAAACATAAAATCATTTTGTGTTTTTGATATTTTTTAAGACAGAAAATAAAAGAAAATAAAATAAATTGGACAGAAAAATTAAATTAAGAAATATACGGACGGATTATGAACTCAACTCCTCTGGAATCACATCCTCTTTCTTCTTGACGCCATTGACCTCTAATAGATAGTAAAATCTCAGTTTATCAAAGGCTTTTGTATAGAGGTCGGCACGCTGAAAATCCGTGTCAATTTTAATTACATTGATTAAATGCTTTTTAAAACAATCACGTATGAAGTGATATTTAATGCCGATGTGTTTGTTTTTAGGATGTGGTACCGGATTTTTAGTTACAGCTATAGCAACAGAATTATCAACAATATAGGGGTGTTAGTATATTGCAAACCGTAGTCCCGCATTTGCTGTTGAATCCAGATGATTTGAGAACAGCAACTTGCAGCAGTAACATATTCAGCTTCACATGTTGACAGAGCAACAGACGTCTGCTTCTTACATTGCCAGGTGACTAAACGTCTTCTAAAAAATTGACATCCCACAGATGTGGACTTGTAATTCATCTTACATCCATCATAGTCTGAGTCACTGTAAGCTGTAAGTTCAAAGTTATCATCATAGGGATACCACAACCCGAGTGTTGAAGTACCCTTCAGATAACAAAAGATCCGTTTCACCCCAATTAGATGATTTACTTTTGGCTTTGACAGATATCTGGAACAGAGACACGTGGCGTACATGATATCAGGACGAGAAGCTGTGAGATACATTAGAGATCCAATCATTTCACGATACATGGTGGCATCAACCAAATCTCCATTTTCATCAGGTGCCACATCATGGCTCGTGGCAAGAGGGGTACCAGCAATTGTTACATTGTCCATATCAAAACACTTCAGAATGTCCCCCACGTATTTGGTCTAATGTAGAAAGATACCATTGCGTGTTTGATCCACCTGTAATCCCAGAAAGAACTTCATCTCTCCCATGGCACTCATTTCAAACTCAGCTTTCATCACCGATTCAAATTCTTTACATAATTCTTCGTTTTTAGAACCGAAGATTATGGCATCCACGTATATCTGAACCAGTAGTAAATCACCATCCTTTTCTCTGATGAATAGCGTGCAATCAATTACTCCACTTCGAAAACCATGTTTCAACAGGTGAGTGGAGAGCTTCTCATACCAGGCTCGAGGGGCTTGATGTAGCCCATACAAAGCCTTGTCTAACTTATAAACTCTATCTTGATGATAAGAATCTTTGAAACCTTCTGGTTGACTGACGTATACTGTCGCACGGATTTCACCATGTAGAAATGCACTTTTCACATCCAATTGATACACCTTGATCTTCATGTAGGATGCATAGGCTAGGAAGATCCTAATTGCTTCCATCCTAGCCACAGGTGCAAATACCTCATTATAGTCCACTCCTTCAACTTGTCTGAACCCTGGAACTACTAACCGTGCCTTGTTTCTGATGATGACCCCCTGGTCATCTTGCTTGCAACGAAGAGCCCATTTTGTGCCAATCGCCTTTGCACCCTTGGGTCTATCTACTAGTGTCCAAACACCGAGCTTCTTAAACAGTAGAAGTTCTTCTTGCATCGCATTCACCCATGCCTCATCTTTCAAGGAATCACTTACATACTTGGGCTCGACTTGAGAAACAAAACACTTATATGCCCCATCATGTATGTATCCCTTTTCCATTACTATAGCGTAGTCAGCTGTGTACAACTGATTTCTTGTGTGAACACCTGAGAGAAGATCCTTATGATGTTGTCTGGGGGATGATTCACGATGATCCTTGTCACTGGAGTTATAGGAACAGTCACTTTATTATCAAGGTTAGGAATCACTGGTTCATCTGTGGCTGGAGTACTGTCATCAGGACTAACAGATTCTACATTGCTCATATTTTCATTTTCGATCTCCTCATCATCTGAGGAGTGGTCACTAACTTCTAGATCTTCATCTGACACCCCAGAAATACCATCAATTAGAGCAGTAGTGCTCGAGTCTAGATTAGGAGTGTTCAAAACATCATACATCATTTGAGCAGCCACCTGGTCATCAGAATAGGCAGGAGGAAGATTGAGAGATTTGAAAAATCCATCATAATCAAAGAAGAATGATGGACCTTTTCAAGGAAGGGGTATGGTGTATCTTTGAACATCAACGTTGCACCATACTTCAACCTGACCAGTTGCGTTGTTATAAACCCGTTTGTCTGGTATATTGTATCCCATAAAGATACCTTCCTCTGCCTTCTCACTAACTTTCCTATTCTGAACTTTCTTCAATAACATGTAAGGGGCTCCAAATGGTTCTAGATACTCCAGATTTGGTTTATGCTTTTGAAGCAACTCATAACAGGTTTTACCATGACGTTTACCACTAAGACCCGATTCAGTGTATAGCATGCATTAGCCACTGCTTCATTCTAGAACTGAATTGGCAGCTTTGAATCTGCCAACATTGTCCTTGCAGTTTCAATCAAGCTATGATTTTTGCATTCAGCAACTCCATTCATCTGTTGAGTGTAGGCAGAAGAGAATTGATGAACTATCTATTTCTCTCGACAGAAACCCTCCATCCACTGATTCTTCAATTTGTCTCGTTGTCTAAACATATTTTCCTCACTTTCAACTTATACAGAGACTCCAGAGTAGTAACTAAATGTTTTAATGACTCAAACGTCCTGACTTGGCTATAAGAAACATGATCCAGGAGAATCATAAATAGTCATCAGTGACCACAAAAGAGTACCAATCTCCTACTATGCTTTTAGTATTAACAGGGCCAAAAAGATCCATATGCAGAAGCTCCAGTGGAATCTCAAAAGAGTTAACTTTCTTAGATTTGTGAGATTTCTTTATCTGTTTTCCTTTCTTGCACGATACACAGAAATCTGGAAGCTGAAAGTTCTTGACAGTAACACCTTCAACCAGATTATTTTGAACCAAATGATTCATCTTCCTGGGATTGATCCATTCTTCTATGCCAAGAAATAGAATCCCTCTCGGTGGCCTTAGACAAGAAGCATTGAGCAGCAGATTCAGTTATGGAGGCTTTTGACATATCCAATACATACAAGTCGTTATATCTTGAAGCTGACATTAGAACCTTCTCCTCGGGGATAACATAATCCTTCTTCAGAATGTAGCATCTCGTATTGTCGAACACAACTTTAAATCCCTTTTCACAGATTTGAGAAACTGACAGTAAATTATTCTCCAGTTGTTGAACATAGTTGACCTTATCAAATTTCACTTTCTCATTTCCCAGTTCACCTTGAGCTGTCATATATCCTCCTTTATTTTTCGCGAACGATACATGTCCCCCTTTTATTTGTTTAACATTGAAAAGGAGAGACAGATTTCTGGTCATGTGCCTGGATGCCCCACTATCAATAATCCAGGTATTAGTGATAGAGCTGTAGCGGACAACCTGCACAAAAACAGAAATGATTAGTTCAGGAGTGGGACCCAAGCCTTAACTTGCTTGGGTTTCCCAGAGGAATCACACATTATAAACTCCACCCATTGTCCTTCTGAAGAAGAAGACACATTCCTGCTCATCTTGTCCTCACTTTCAGACACACCTGTTGATTTTACTTTCCACAAACCAGTTTTGTGTAAGGCCTGTTTGTGATAAACGGACAACTGGTTTATAGTTTGAACTTTTTGTTTAACTTACTCCCTAGGTGTTTCCTCAGTTAACACAGATTTACTTGGGTCTTGTCTGTGTTGACTTTGGTGTTTGGGATGGGTAGTTGATCTTTTTTTAGAAAACCTTGGTTTGTTATCATGAAAAATTTTGATTTTCTTTCTTGGTGTCTGATAGTAAGGACAATTTGGAGAAAAATGTCCTCGTTCTCCACAACTCTAACATGATCTCCCCTAAAATGGTCTTGGAGATCTTTTGTGTGGGGGAGAGGGTGGGCTAGAATTGGTCTCTTGCTTATCAACTTTAGGTTTCTTACTTTCTTTGACAAATTTTATTTGTTTCACATTTTGAGTAACTTTTACTTTCATTTTGGTGAGGTTTTGATGATGAGCCATTTTAGAATGAGTTTGTTTTAAAACATTAACTTTGGATCCCAACCCTATAGTAGCCTTGTTATTCTCTTCATTCCTATTATCAGTGACAGCTTCATCTTTGGTGCTAGAACTAGACACCTTCTGTTTAGTAACAGATTGCACAGTTTGAACTATGGAATCTGGATCACTGACTGGAGGGGTAGTTACCACATGATCCTTGATAGGGTTACTATTCATTGGTCTACATTTTGTGTTAAAAAGGATTGCATGTGGTGGTGGCAATACTTTATAACCAAGCCCTTCCCTACAGTTTCTCTCTTTGACTAAGTTCTGAACAATTAGAGAGGAACTAGCTAGACTATGCAGTTTTTGATTTAACGATTCAATTTCAACTTGCAAAATCGCTTTTTCTTTCTTAGTTTCCTCAATTGTTGAAAGATAGAACTTAATGTCATTTGTTTGATTAAAGGCAACAACCTCGGTTTCCCTAAGTTGTTTTCCTAACAAATCAAGTTTTTCTTTAAAGCTACTTTCATTATGTTTTAAAACTCGGTTAGCTTCTGTGCATAATTTCAAACCATTTACCAGACTGTCATTGTGATCTAACAACCTAGAAAATTTTAAGTCTATGTTTTCATGAAATTTATTACATTCTGCACAAGCATGTTTATCAAAAAGTTCATGTTTAGAATATACCTGTGATGAGCTGGAAGTGTTAGCCATAAAAGCAACCTTAGATTCCTCGCTGATAGTAGATTCCATGCTAGCAGCTGTTAATTCATCTTCAACCAAATGATCCACGGCATCCATAGCTTCTTCAGCTTCTGAATTAGTATTATCAGCTATGTTGTCTCCTTCGATAGCTGACCCATCATTAAGATCTTCTACCATAGCCATATTTGCATCTCTATCAGACAAAAATCTAAAAGACCAGTCCTGTCCTTCATCTCCTTGAGCAACCAAAGCCTTAGTATCTTGACTTGTTGATGCTACTTTCTTTTCTTTGTCTTGATGGTTGATCGATGAAAAAGGGTTACCATTTCCGGTCTTCTTAGGTTTCACACACTCTCGTTTAATGTGACTTTTTTCACCCCAATTGAAGCATGTAACTTTGGTTTTATCAAAACCAAAAGTTATGTCTTTGGTAGAAACTAGATTTTACCTCGTCTTCTTCATAAACTTCTTAGCCCTTCTAACAGCACTGGCTAAGGCCCACATTATATCCATCATTTCCAACTCAGTCTTCTCTACCTGCTTATAGTCTTCATCAGCTAGATGACAGTTTCCGATCTTTCCAGCAACTAAACCATCATAAGAGTGTACCACTGCAGCAAGAAGATCCATATGCTCTTTTGCTACTTCAACAGTAACATTCCCTAGATTTTCAGTCTTCAGCTTGATGGAGTTAGAGTCAAGAATAGCATATTGGGTTCTAGATAAACCCGATAAATCACTTCTCGAAGAGCTGCTCTGAGAGGTTCCATATGTGTTGGAAACAAAGGCTGTCTGAAGAGGTGCTCCAGATGAAACTGGATTAGGAGCAACATTATAAAGTGAAGGATTCTGAGTATAAGATCCTTTCTTCGACTTGTATTTCAAACCTATTTCCTCCTCCCTTAACTTCAAGATGAAATCATTTATGTCTAAAGTTACAAAAGTGTCATTCTATCTCAGATTAGACACAAATGGATCCCATTTGTCCGGCAGACCATCAGCAAAGCTTGAAACTTTATCTTTCATAGATGTAGTCACACCATGAGTATGCAGCTCACTCATCAAATAATAAAATCTATCAATGATGTCATCTAAGCTCCCATTTCATATTGGAGAGAAATTATCAAATTCCTTTTTGAGAGCTTTAGCCTTCAGTGCCTTTAAAGTTGCATTACCATTGTATCTCTTTTCTAAAGCTTCCCATAACTTCTTAGATTGCTTATGTTCTGAGAACTAATGGAATATATCTTTAGGAATTGACTGAGTCAACAAGGCATAGGCTTTCTTCTCAGCGTTATGTGCAACCTTTTGTCCCTCATTCATACCACTTAACGTCAACTTTACTCCATTGGTACCAACTAGTGTAGTATAACCAGTCTCAATAATAGTCTATAGATTCGGATCAATACCATTCAGATAGATTTCAAATCTTTGTTTCCATTGGGGGTATTCGTCCAATGTCAACAGTTTAGGTGGTTTGTTGTGATTCCCAATCTCATTTTCCAGAAGTATTAGATTCTGGATACGTGAATCCTTCCTAACAGTAAACGTGGAGTTCTGATTAAGGAGTATGACTGAGTTCAATCGTGCAATTGAGGAGTGCGACTGAGTTCAATCGTGCGATTGAGTTCAATCGTGCGACTGAGGGATGTGAATGAGTTCAACCGTATGGGTTAGCTTAATCTTGCGAATGAGTAGTGCGACTGATTCCAGTCGTGCGGTTGAAAGGTACGATTAGGATTCAGTCGTACGATTGAGTTAATTGTGCGACTGAAGCTGTTGTGGATGAAAAATTCGAAATATTGGAAACTTTGACACCAAAAACGATTTTTCACAAATCCTAATTTGCCGTATGTAAAAAAATATGAAACTTTTGAATCAGGAAAACTTCAAAAACGCCTTTTGAAACAAAAATACTAATCTTTTGAATTAAAACGTTATTTTTAACACGAACACTAATCGAATCCACGAAGAATCACGAGCCAAGGCTCTGATACCACTTGTTAGGACCGTTTTCGTACGGAGTACTAACTGATTCAACATGAAACCAGATCAAATAGCACGGAATTCTATTTGATTAGCGATCCAATCAGTGAGAACGACAACCTGATCAACCTAACGAATAAACAAACGTTAAGAACGAGTTGGAATCGATCAAGAACAAACTTTGAAGTTGGATGGATGAACTAGAAAGCTCTGGAGGGCTAGGGTATGATAATATTTGAAGTGTTTTTTTCCACGAATTATGTGATATTTATAGGTTTTCAGTATTCAGTCGTACTATTGAGCCATTAGCATGGTTCAGTCATGTGACTGAGTCATGCGTTTGATTCATATGCACGACTGAAGGTTCAGTCGTGCGACTGAGTCAATCTTATGTCTTAGTCATACGACTGATCCAGTCACCTAGTTCAGTCGTGCGACTGGTCCATAAGTATGGTCCATTCGTGCGTCTGGTCCATACATTAGCATGAATACCACAAGACTAAGTCGAACACATTTCTGAATCATTATTGACTCAGAACTATGCACAACAACCTCAAACCTATATATAATGTTCATTCATATGTGTAATAATAAATACTATAAGAGTGTTATATAAACAATAGTAAATAAATATTCAAACCCATATATCTCATTACATTAAGTTCTTGTATTACACATATGTAAGAAATAAAAGATATAGATATTTAAGTACATAAACTAGAGACATCATGTATCAACAGAATTCAAGTGAAGCAAGTTGACAATGGAATCTTCATAAGTCAGTCAAAGTATGTACAAGACATACTTAGAAGATTCAACATGACTAAATGTGAGGTTGCAAAGACACCTGTAAGGCCCCGTTCCCAGGACGCTTACAGTTGGATCCTCATCACTCTTTGAACATATAATTTTGTTTATCTTTTGTAAACGTTTCAGCGGAAGCATTCAAAAGAGATATCTCATTTCATCATAAAAGCTTTTACAAAGTATTACATCGTAAATCGATTACAAAATAGTCATAAACAGTGACTTGTGGTGGTAAGAGGATTCCTTAAGTAGTCCCGTTTATCCGAATCCTCAACAAACACCACTTTGTGTTCTAAATACATTTAACAAAATATATTACAAAAATGTTAACAAAGAAATGTCATCCCAAAAGAGCTGAGTAGCCGACTCATGCCATCCTCAACAACACTACCTGCCAACTGGAAACACATAAAAAGTCAGCGTTGCTGAGTGTGTTCTAGTTTTATAATAAAACATACTTTCCTTTCGTTAAATCCGTTCTTACATACATGCGATCACACAACATATGTACACATAGATAATATTATTATTATCTTCATTATTCATTCATCAACTTTCGTTCGTGTACCGTTCATCGTTAGTATTCACATTCATTCATAAACTCTTTCTTTCGTTCGTACATTTGTTTCATACTTTCATTCATACATTCATTACATATGTCCGTACGTTCGTTACGTTCATTCATTCGTTCCTTACATTCGTTCGTACGTTCATTACTTTCGTTCGTACGTTCATTACTTTCGTTCGTACACTCATTACTTTCATTCGTACGTTCATTACTTTCGTTCGTACGTTCATTACATTCAGTGACGTGTAAAAATACCCTGAACATTGTGCACTACTGCTGGTGCTGGACCTGTGATGATCAATCAAGAACGTTGTGCACTACTGCAGATCCAGTCCCCTAGGGCAAGTACAAGTACACCTATCTTTCCTCTTTCGTTCTGGATCAATGCCATACGCTATACCCTGAACATTGTGCACTACTGCTGGTGCTGGACCTGTGATGATCAATAATGAACATTGTGCACTACTGCTGATCCAGTCACCTAGGGCAAGAGGACCCACTTTATTTCTCAGCCTCGTCTCCTTTCGATCGATGATCGCCACTGGTTGCTCCATATAATTGAGCCGTTCGTCTACCTCGATTCTCCAGTGGAACAATCATATCCTCGTCCGCCAAACACTTCCTCAGATGAGATACGTGGAAGGTCGGGTGAATTCTACTTAACTCATCTGGTAACTCCAACCTATAGACCACCTCTCCTACTCGAGCAATGATTCGGAAAGGGCCTATATATCTCGGGCTCAACTTGCCCCTCTTTTGGAACCGAATGATACCCTTCCATGGTGAGACCTTCAACATAACCCAGTCACCCACCTGGAACTCAATCGGTCTACGTCGTTTATCAGCATGACTTCTGTCTGTCTTTGGCTGCCTTCATATAGGCCTTGATCCTTTCAAGCTTTTCAGTCGTAGGCTCGATCACTTCGACGCTCCCCAAATCCTTCTGACCAATATCACCCCAACAAACGGGTGTCCTGCATCGCCTACCGTATAGCATCTCGTAAGGTGGCATGCCAATGCTGGCATGATTGCTGTTGTTGTATGAGAATTTAGCTAACGGTAAGTGGTCATCCCAACTTCCCCCAAAGTCAATAACGCATGCCCGGAGCATGTCCTTTAAGGTCTGAATGGTCCTCTCTGACTGACCATCAGTTTGAGGATGATAAGCCGTGCTAATATGTAACCTCGTCCCCATGGCATCGTGGAATTTCTTTCAGAATTTGGATGTAAACCGGGCGTCACGATCAGACACAATAGACACCGGTACACCGTGACGAGTCACAATCTCTTGGATGAAAAGATCTGCCAACCTCTCGGATGAATAGGTCTCACGCATCGGTAGGAAGTGAGCACTCTTCGTCAAGCGGTCAACAATCACCCATATAGCATCATACCCTTTCGGAGTACGTGGCAGCTTCGTGATGAAATCCATAGTGATGTGTTCCCACTTCCATTCTGGTGTATCCAAGGGTTGAATCTTTCCATACGGCTTCTGGTGCTCGGCCTTCACTTGCAAACAAGTAAGGCACTTACTCACATACTCCACCACGTCCCGCTTCATTCCCGGCCACCAATAATCTTTCTTCATGTCTTGATACATCTTTGTAGCACCGGGATGAATGGAGTATCGAGTTTTGTGAGCCTCATCCATAATCTTCACTCGTAGATCCCCAAGACGAGGAATCCACATACGCCAAACCGGGTTCTAACACCAAATGTGTTTTCACCCAACTCCGCGACCAGACCTCTCATTCTCTCAGAGTTAAGATGATCTTCTTTCAATGCCTCATCTTGAAACTCCTTGACTTGCTTCATCACTTCTGAGGTCATAATCAGCTGATACGCCTTCACCCGAATCGGCTCGGGCCTTTCTTTTCGGCTAAGGGCATCCGCCACCACATTGGCTTTGCCCGGATGGTAATGGATCTCACAATCATATTCCTTTATAAGCTCCAACCATCACCTTTGCCTCATATTCAAATCTTTTTGCTCGAAGAAGTACTTCAAGCTCTTGTGGTCGGTAAAGATGGTGCACTTCGTCCCGTAGAGATAGTGCCTCCAAATCTTCAATTCAAAGACCACGGCTGCTAGCTTTAAGTCATGAGTAGGGTAATTAACCTCATGAACTTTCAGTTGTCAGGATGCATAGGCTATAACCTTTCCCCTCTGCATTAACACGCACCCTAATCCCGAGTAGGAAGCATCAGAATAAACTACCAGATCTTCACTTCCCTCGGGCAATGACAGAACAGGAGCTTGGGTCAATCTCGTTTTCAACTCTTCAAACGCCTTCTCTTGAGCTTGACCCCATACAAACCTTGCATCTTTCCAGGTCAACTTAGTTAGTGGAGAAGCGATCTTTGAGAAGTCTTGAATGAATCTTCTATAATAGCCCGCCAAACCCAAGAAAGTACGGATTTCGGATGGCGTCTTTGGAGACTTCCATTGCATCATCGTTTCCACCTTTGTCGGATCAACCATAATTCCCTCCGGATTCACCAGGTGACCCAAGAACTGAACTTCACGCAACCAGAACGCGCACTTGGAGAATTTGGCGTACAGTTTCTCCCTTCTCAACGTCTCTAACACTTCCCTAATGTGACCGGCATGCTCCATCTCGCTCCTCGAATAAATCAGGATATCATCGATGAACACAATCACTGATTTATACAACATTGGCCGACACACCTGGTTCGTCAAATCCATAAAAGCAGCTGGCGCGTTGGTCAAACCAAAAGACATGACAAGAAACTCGTAGTTATCGTAGCGCGTGCGAAAAGCTGTTTTAGGGATATCCTGCTCTTTCACCTTCAGTTGATGGTAGCCCGATCGAAGATCTATCTTTGAAACCCCACTGGCACCCAGAAGTTGATCAAACAAATCATCCATTCTCGGTAAGGGGTATCGGTTCTTCACCATCAACTTGTTCAACTCATGGTAGTCGATACACATCCTCATACTACCGTCTTTCTTCTTTACAAACAGGACCGGAGCACCCTAAGGTGAGATACTCAGTCTAATGAACCCCTTATCTAGAAGTTCTTGCAACTGCTCCATCAACTCTTTCATTTCCATCGGGGCCAATCGATACGGTGCTTTGGCAACAGGTTGTGCGCCTGGTATCGGATCAATCTGAAACTCAATCTCTCGGTCAGGTGGCAATCCCGATAAGTCTTCCGGGAACACGTCCGGAAAATCACACACAACCGGGACATTGGACAGTTGTGGTGTTGGCGTTTCCACATCCTTCACATAACATAAGTAGGTGCTACATCCACGCCTCATACACTTTCCCGCCACCGCCATTAAGATCACTTTCGGAATCGTCGCGATCCGATCTCCATAAACAGTTACCGAACTCTTGTCAGGCGCTATCAAACGAATCATCTTCTTTCGACACACTATATTCGCCTCGAAGTCCGCCCACCAATCCATCCCAAGCACCAAATCGAAACCACCCAAAGTCATCGCAAATGGTCTAACCGGGAAATTATGGCCCTCTAATTCCACATCACAACCCTCTATCACCTCAGAAATCCTGGTAGACTTAACTATTGCAGTTTCTATATCAAATGGTATGTCAACACGTCTACTACTAATAGGAAGTTTGGCACAGAAAGCAGTAGAAATAAAACTCCTACTGGCACCCGAATCGAATAATACAGAGGCTAAAGTTTGGTTCAGCAGAAACGTACCGTACACAACATCAGGGTCCGTCCTAGCCTCCTCCTACGTCATCGTAAATGCCCTGGCAGTTGCCCTCGGTCCTTCATTCCCTGTCTTCTTCACGCCGGAACCCTCAGCCCTCGGCTTCTTGCAGTCTTTATTCATATGACCACTTTCCCCACAATTGAAGCACCTCATGCCCCTACACTCTCTAGCCATATGACCAGGTTTCCCACACTTGAAGCAGACATTCGACCCCAGTCTGCACTCCCCACTATGCTCCTTCCTACACTTACTACACATCTTCAGTCCCGTACCCGGTGTGGCTACACGACGGTCATCCACCAGGGCCTTCTTATTACTCGTCGAAGCGTTACCCCGACCAAACCTCTTCCTATTCCAATTCTGGTGACCACCACTCCTTCTACTACCTTCAGCCACCACCACTACCGCCCTTTCATCATACAGTCTTCCCGCTAAGTCCACCGCTGACCTAAAGGTGTTCGGTCGGGCGGCTATCATATGCCTGCGAATATCCGCTGGCAATCCCTGAATATACCTCTTGATCTTTCGCGACAAGAGGTGTCACCTGATCCGGCACCAGACGTGCCATTTCGTTGAACTTCGTGGTGTATTGTTGGTGGGTCATCGTCCCCGCCTCCAGCTGCAGGAACTCTCTCTCTCAACTTTATCCATTTCTCGGTGAGGACAGAACTCCTCGATCACCAACCTTCTCAGCTTGGACCACTTCATTCTTCCAATGGCCCTGCTACCCTCGGCTTGGACTATGTTGTCCCACAAACATAGAGCCGAATCCGTGAAAGAGTGGGTAGTGAACTTCACCTTTTGGTCCTCCCAGCACTCGCTAATATCGAGGACAGCCTCCATTTCCCTCACCCATCGGTGAGCAGCAGCAGAAGTGCCATTACTGTCAAAATTAGGGGGCTTGCACCTCATAAACGCCCCGTAATTACAGCCTCGTGCTGACTCGTGCACAGGCTCCTCCTCCTCTTCCTCTTTATTGTCAGAAAGAACCGTTTCTGTCTCAGGCTGCTCCTGCCTTCCTTAGGACCTGTTCCTCTCATTTCTTTCCCCTTCCTGGACAGCCTTTATCACTTCGGTCACCACAGACGGTAAGATCGTCTGCATGACCTGATATACCTCTTCGACCACCGCCTCTTTTACCGAGGCCCTCAAATTGGCGCTCTCGTCTACTCCCTCCTGATGAGGGGTCCCGGGTTCTTCATGAACCACTTTCTCTACTCTAGGTCTTCCACTTGTGGCTCGTAGTTCAGCACCACGTCCGCCACCACCTCCACCCCGTGAAGCTTTGGATGATCTACCACCGGCCATCCTCTATCACACACTGGAAGGTTCAAACACCAACATGGTCATTCAAGGGAATAGCTCAGTTGATGTCAAGTATAGTAAGTCCCTAATTACAGTGGCCAGTTGTGATTAGCCACTTACTTTACTCTTCGTACCCCGAGCACTACTTGTCCTGACTACATTAGTATCTAAATCTAACAGTAACACATAAACACATACTACCAGTTAACATTAAGAAAATACCTGATGGCACGCAACTACTCAGATTGGCATCCCTTCCCTTTTCGTCGCATTCTCAGTTTAAGTTAAGGTTTATTTTAAAAATTTACCAGTTTCACTTAAACTTTGGCTCTGATACCAACTTGTAAGGCCCCGTTCCCGGGACGCTTACAGTTGGATCCTCATCGCTCTTTGAACATATAATTTCGTTTATCTTTTGTAAACATTTCAGCGGAAGCATTCAAAAGAGATATCTCATTTCATCGTAAAAGCTTTTACAAAGTATTACATCGTAAATCGATTACAAAATAGTCATAAACAGTTACTTGTGGTGGTAAGAGGATTCCTTAAGTAATCCCGTTTATCCAAATCCTCAACAAACACCACTTTGTGTTCTAAATACATTTAACAAAATATATTACAAAAATATTAACAAAGAAATGCCATCCCAAAAGAGCTGAGTAGCCGCCTCGTGCCATCTTCAGCAACACTACCTGCCAACTGGAAAAAACACATAAAAAGTCAGCGTTGCTGAGTGAGTTCTAGTTTTATAATAAAACATACTTTCCTTTTGTTAAATCCGTTCTTACATACATGCTATCACACAACATACGTACACATAGATAATATTATTATTACCTTCATTATTCATTCATCAACTTTCGTTCGTGTACCGTTCATCGTTAGTATTCACATTCATTCATAAACTCTTTCTTTCGTTCGTACATTTGTTTCATACTTTCATTCATACATTCATTACATATGTCCGTACGTTCCTTACGTTCATTCATTCGTTCCTTACATTTGTTCGTACGTTCATTACTTTCGTTCGTACGTTCATTACTTTCGTTCGTACGTTCATTACTTTCGTTCGTACGTTCAATACTTTCATTCGTACGTTCATTGCTTTCGTTCGTACGTTCATTACATTCAGTGACGTGTACAATACCCCTAACATTGTGCACTACTGCTGGTGCTGGACTTGTGATGATCAATCATGAACATTGTGCAATACTGCTGATCCAGTCACCTGGGGCAAGTACACGTACACCTATCTTTCCTCTTTCGTTCTGGATCAATGCCATACGCTATATCCCAAACATTGTGTACTACTGCTGGTGCTGGACCTGTGATGATCAATCACGAATATTGTGCACTACTGCTGATCCAGTCACCTAGGGCAAGCGGCAAGGATCCCATACATATGGTCAATCACAAAGACTGAACCCCAGTGTGCATCCTTCGAGGTAGCTAACCCGCACACCGTTGAGCTAACACTTTCAATGGGTGTGCACCTCCATACAATTGCTTGCAAGCCTTTTCTTATGTTCATTCGTTCATTCATTAATGCATGCATTCATTTGTCATGTTCCTCTTTCATTATCTTTCACTTTACGTTTCTTATTACTTCCATTTTATTCATTATTCATAACACGTAAAGTCACGAAAGATAAACACGTATCGAAACAAGAAACATCGATATTTACAAATCATCAGTCATTACCATCATATAGGGCTACATCATACTTATCATACATACATCACGTATATGCATGCAATACTATCACCCTCTTGCTCGTCGTAACTTCTATGCCTCGATAGTTATCACGTATGTACCTACGGGAGATATTACATCACTACTTACCCTTACCCTTCTTCCCGAAGGCTAGTAACTGGACTACACCTCCCCTTGTGCACAACAGCCCTATTTGGGCGATTGGGCTCATTTCAATCGCATGGCCTTCAAGCAACTGAATCATGCGATTAGGCACCTATGCGAATGAACATAAAATCATGTGAATGGACTCTCAATCATGCGAATGAAAACTATACGAATGGGCCTCTATGCGACTGAACCCTCAGTCGTGCGATTGAACGGCTATGCGATTGGACCTATGCGACTGAACTCCCAGTCGCATGACCTATCGTGCGACTAAATCCCTAGTCGTGCGATTGAGTCTCAGTCGTGCGATTGAGCCTCAGTCTCCCCTCAGTCAGTCGATTGGCCCTTCAGTCGTCTAGCCCTAACTGGGCAGTGACTGGAGTTCATCCCGAACTACAACCGCGACATACGGCTTTCAAACCCTTCCAAACTCATTCTAAGCCCAATTCAACCCTCCTAAACCTTAGGGAATCATACTAGGACATCATACAAGCGCATACAAGTCCAAAATCGCACTCTAAACATACTATACACAATCAAACCCAAATGGATCAAACACACACATTTCAAAAACGGGTTTATATGTGTTCCAGCCCCAAAATCGTTTGAAAACAAGTAAAAGAGGGGTCCTAGAACTCACACAAACAAGAAGAAGATGAAGAGCTTCGTTTGGACTAGTCACTCGACAAGTTTCAAAATCACCACTTTCTCTATTTTTCTCTTCTTTCTCTCTTCTTTCTCTCTCTCTGCACTTCTTTTGACTGAGTTTTGCAAGTGTGGGGAGGGGAGATGGCTGCCCCTCCCTTAAAGCTATAGTTCAGTCGCCCGACCCCAGGCGACTAGACCTTCTACCGCCTGAACACCATGCGATTGGACCTCCAGTCGCATGAGTTCCATGCGACTGAGCCTCCAGTCGCATGACACTCCAAAAAGTCAAATTTTCGGGTGTTACAACACCCATAGCCAGAAACCACTCCCTTGGACCTGATCTTGAGGGGGTGTGTGTAGATGAACATCTTTAAAGGGCTATGATTGGGTCTCTCATGTATCTTACAGCCAGAAGGCCTGATATCATGTTTGCTACATACATATGTGTAAGATATCAAGCTGACCCCAAGATGTCACACCTGGTTGATGTCAAAAGAATTCTTAAATATCTAAAAGGTGCTCCTAAGCTAGGCCTTTGGTATCCAAAGAATTCTGACTTTAATCTGTATGCTTATACAGATAGTGACTCTGGTGGCTACAACGTGACTGCAAAGTCCATATCTGAGGAATTTCAATTTCTTGGTGGAAGGATAGTCTCATGACAATGCAAGAAAAAATCCTTTGTGTCTACATCAACTGCTGAAGCTGAATACATTGTTGCTGCAAGCTGCTGTGCTCAAGTACTTTGGATTTAGAATCGAATACTAGAATATGGATACAACTTAAAAGAGACTCCTATCCACATAGATAACAACAGTGCTATCTCTATCATAAAGAACCATGTGCAACACTCAAGGACAAAGCACATTAATATCAAGTATCATCTAATTAGAGATATTCATGAAAAAGCATTGATAAAACTAATCAAGGTTAACACAAATGAACAATATGTAGATCTATTCATAAAGGCTTTTAATGAACTGAGATTTAAATATCTTATATTAGTTATTGGGATGATTAATCTTGAATAGATTTTCTTAAAACTTAATCTATATTATCTCTAAAAGGAAGTATGTGTCCTAAGTCATCTGATTCATCACCTACATAAGCCCAGTTTATCTTGAGAGATATCTTTTTCAAATGATATTCCTTAGCATTTTTAGAAAATTACCAAGTGTATTTTCTTTCGGAAGACATTAATATTGTCTTTGAAAGAATTTTAAGTCTTCAGATCACATAACTACTTAAAAGAAGTTTACCTTCGGAAGAAATGAAATATTTTTCCAAAGCCAAAAATATGCTTCTAAGTACTTATGTGTATTTAAAGAACAAATTTCTTCCGAAAGCAATTATGTCTTTGAAAATTATTCTCTTTAAGAATAAAACTTTCATCTTTTGATATCTTCTGAAAACAAATACTCTTTGGAAGAGAAAATGCTACAAGTAATTTTTCTTTCGAAGCCATTTTTCACTAAGCTTAGGAATATCTTCCGAAAGTCAAAATTTAGCTTCAAAAGTTTTTCACAAAACTTCCAATGACAAATTATGTTCAGAAGAGTTTCAACTTTCAAAGAAAACTACCTTTTTAGGCACTTTTCTCAGAGGTGGGATAGACATTCGGACTTCAAAGTTTATCCTTTTGCATTAACTTTGTATCAAGTCCATTTCATATAAATATACCCAACAGTTCCCCTATCTTTCACTATCCCCTTCATCTGCAACTTTTCTAAACCAAAAAGTCCTATTCACCGCATTTGTTCTTACCTTCCTTTACCTCAAAGCTACCACAAATGGCCAACCTTGACCGCAGAAACCAACAAGATTTTTCCATACTGCTTCAAAACAATACAATCAGGTTGCTTTGTTAAACTCTGAGAAAGATCCAAGTTTCTCAGAGGTTAGTCACTTTCTTTCTCTGTCTAACTACTTCACCTCCCTCACCATTGATCCTCCATTCTATGAGGATCAACTTTTGGAATTTTGGAGGACCTGTCAAGGGGTCACCATGGATGGGGAGAAGGCACCGTCTGCCATAATGCAAGGGAGTCCTTCTCAACCTCCTCATGTTCCACACTCAACAACCTCCTCATGTTCAAATTGATATGGAGTCTCTCATACAAATTCTATATAAGGAGGGAATACCAAGGGTAATGTCAACCCCGCCATATGGAGCTGCAAATGAAATTCTAAGGTGGAGGTATGATGATGATAGAAGAGCGCTAGTACTCCATAGATTTCAAGGACAACAAAAGGTCTTAAATTTTCAGACCTTGAACTTCTCTGATAGAATTGAAGACAGGATTGCTGAAGAATTTAGCTAAAGAAGAAGACTGTAAACAGGCAATGTCATTGGTCAACTGGATGTTGAGGTGGAACCTAAGATTAGCTTCTAAAGGGAAACCTTGACTGTAACACCCAGAAAGTTGACTTTTTGAAGTGTCATGTGACTGGAGGCTCAGTCGCATGGAGTTCATGCGACTGGAGGTCCAATCGCATGGTGGTCGGACGACTGAAGGTCCAGACGCCTGGGTTCGGGCTACTGGACTGTGACTTAAGGGAGGGGGCAACCATCTCCCCTCCCCACACTTGCAAAACACGACCAGAAAGAAAAGAAGAGAGAAAGAAAGGAGAAAGAAGGGAAAAGAGAGAAAAGTGGTGATTCGGGCTCGAAACTCGTCGAGTAACTAGTCCAAACAAAGCTCTTCATCTTCTCCTTGTTTGTGTGAGTTCTAAGACCCCTCATTTAATTGTTTTTAAACGATTTTGGGGCCGGAACACATATAAACAATTTTTGAAAAGTGTATGTTTGACCCATTTGGGTGAAATCTTGTGTAATGTGTTTAAGGTACGATTTTGGAATTGCATGTGATTGTATGATGTCCTAGTACGAATCCCTGAGGTTTAGGAGGGATAATTTAGGATTAAAATGAGTTTGGAAGGGTTTGAAGGCCGTAGGTCGCGGCTGCAGTTAGTGATGAACTCCAGTCGCTGCCCAGTTAGGGTTAGAGTACTGAAGGGCCAATCGGCCGACTGAGGAACGACTGAGACCCAATCGTACGACTGAGGTTCAATCGCACGACTAGAAGCCCAGTCGCATAAATGTTCAGTCGCCTAGTGCCCAATCGCACGACTGAGAGTCCAGTCGTATAGGAGCTCATTCGTATTAGTCCCAGTCGCATGATGCCCAATTGCCTAGTATTCATTAGCACGATAGGAAGCCCATTCGCACGATTGGATGTCCATCCGCATGGACGCTCATCCGCATTGGGTCAATCGCATGGTGTTCAGACGCATGGGGGCCATGCGACTGAATGGTGCCAATCGCCCAAGTAGGGCTGTTGTGTACGAGGAGAGAGGTAGTTTAGCTATTGACCTTCGGGAAAAGAGTAAGGGTAAGTAGTGATGTGATAGCTTCCGTAGGCACCTGTGTGATAGCTGTCAAGGCTTAGAAGTTACGTTGGGCATAAAGACGATAGTATCGCATGTATATGCATAATGTAAGTATGCTAAGTATGATGTGTCCCTATATGATAGTAATGACTGATGACTGGTAAATGTCGATATTCCTTGTTCCGATTTGTGTTTATCTTTCCCAAAACTTTACGTATTATGATAATGAATGAACAAAGTATTATGTAATGTAAAGTGAAAGATAATGAAAGAGGAACATGATGATGAATGCATGTATTAATGAATGAATGAAAAGAAATATGATAATGAATACATGCATTAATGAACAAACGAAAGAAGTCTTGCAAGCATTGGATAAGGATCAAGGGTCCTTCTTTGTGATTGACCATACGTATGATGCCTCTACCGCTTACCTCTAGTACTGTGGCATACGCTTGCTGTTCATTTAATGACTTCGGCCCAGTAGCTAAGACTGATTGGGGTATAGCATATGGTATTGGTACGAAAGATATCCAATGTGCAAGTAAAGATGTAATGAACGCATGAATGAACGAAATATCGCATTAATGAACGAACGAAAAAAGTCTTGCAAGCATTGGATAAGGATAAAGGGTCCTTCTTTATGATTGACCATACGTATGATGCCTCTACCGCTTACCTCTAGTACTGTGGCATACGCTTGTTGTTCATTTAATGACTTCGGCCCAGTAGCTAAGACTGATTGGGGTATAGCATATGGTATTGGTACAAAAGATATCCAATGTGCAAGCTAAGATGTAATGAACGAACGAATGAACAAACGAAAGAGATAATAAAGATGTTATCTATGTGTACGTATGATGTATGATCATGTGAAAGAAAAGAGTGGTTTTTAATGATAACGAAGTATGTTTATTATAAAAAGACTAGAACTCACTCAGCAACGCTGACTTTTTATATGTTTCCAGTTGGCAGGTAGTGTTGCTGGGGATGGCACGAGGCGGCTACTCAGCTCTTTTGGGATGGTGTTCCTTTGTAAATATTATGGCAACACATTATGTTACATGCAAGTGTTTATTGAGGATTCAGATAAACGGGATTACTTAAGGAATCCTCTAGGTTTCATATGCTTCCGCAGCAAACACTGCATCGTTATGTAATGCAAAAATATGTATTTTGTAGTTAATCAACAATGTATTATTTTGCAAAAGCTTTTATGATGAAATGAGATGTCTCTTTTGAATGTTTCCGCTGCAATGTTTATTTAAGATGTCTGTAAACGTATGTTTTGTGTGCGATGAATGACCAACTGTAAGGGTCCCGGGAACGGGGCCTTACAAGTTGGTATCAGAGCCAAAGTTTAAGTGAAATGGGTAAATTTTCAAAATAAACCTAAACTTAAACTGAAAATAGGATGGAAAAGGGAAGGGATGCCAATCTGAGTAGCTGCGTGCCATCAGGTATTTTCTTAAAAGTTAACCGATATTATGTGCGCATGTTATGTGTTTATGTGTTACTGTTAGATTCAGATACTAATGTAGTCAGGACAGGTAATGTTCGGGGTACGAAGAGTAAAGTAAGTGGCTAATCACAACTGGCCACTGTAATTAGGGACTTACTGTACTTGACATAAACAGAGCTATTCCCTTGAATGACCGTGCTGGTATTTGAATCTTTCAGTGTGTGATAGAGGATGGCTAGCGACAGAACTCCTAAGGTTTTGCCAGATAGGGGCTGTGGTGAACGTGGTGCTGAACCGCGTATCACGAGGAGCATGGCTAGAGCAGCTGAAATGGCACTTGAAGAGCCTGAAGCACCTCACCTGGAAGGCGGCGATGATAGTACTAGTTTGAGGATCTCCATGAAAGAGGCTGTTGTTGAGGGAGTCCAACAGGCCCTGCAGGCGATTCTGCCGTCTATGGTGACTGAGGTAATTAGGGCAGTGAAGGAGACGACTGCTATTAAAGGAAGCACGAAGAATATCGACGACAAGCACTGGCACGGAAAGCGGTTCGGACGTGACAGGGCCACCCTCAATAAAAAGGTTGCAAAGACGGGGGACCGGCGTGCAGCTTCATCGAGTGGTGTGAAGAAGTGTGGTAAGTATGGAAGAGAGCATAGCGGGGAATGTAGAGCGGGGACCAATATCTGTTTCTGATGCGGGAAGCACGGTCACGTGGCTAGAGAGTGTGGGGTGATGCGGTGCTATAACTGCAGAGGAAAGGGTCACATAAGCAGGGATAGCAAGAAACCAAGGGCAGAGGGCGCAGGGCCTTCACGATAATGCCGGAGCAGGCTAGGATGGGCCCCGATATCGTGACAGGTATGTATCTAGTAATCAAACTCTATCCTCTGTGTTGTTTGATTCCGGAGCTAGAAAGAGTTTTTTTTCTGTTGTTTTTCTGTACTAAGTTGCCCATTAGGAATAGAAGCATTGATAAGCCCTTCGATGTAGAAACCATCAAGGTAAGTCCATCAGGACTTTTGAGATGGTAGGAGACCGCGAGGTGGAGTTAGAGGTTCATGGATACCCGGTTAGAGTACTTGTGATAACCTTAGGTGATTTCGAATTGGTCCTTGGAATGGATGGGTTGGGGGACTTCGAGGCAAATATAGCGTGTCGCGAGAAGATGATTCGTGGATGGCGCCTGACGTGAGTTCGGTAACTGTTTATGGGAATCGGGTCATGACGATTCCGAGAGTAACTCAGATGCGGTTGCGGAAGAAGTGCACCAGACCATGCAGACGATCCTACCGTCTGTAGTGACTGAGGTGATAAAGGTTGTTAGAGATGGGAGAGACAGGAATGGGGTAGACCTTCGGGTGAAAGAAGATAGCCCGAGACTGGAACGGTTTTCTTCGATGACGAAGAGGTAGAAGAGGAGGAGGAGCCTGCGCCGAAGGCGGCACGAGGCTGTAACTACGGGGCATTCACGATGCAAGCCCACAGCTTTTGAGGGTAATGGCACTGCTGCTGCTGCTCACCGATGGGTGAGGGAAATGGAAGCCATGCTGAATATCAGCAGGTGCCGGGAGGCTCGGAAAGTTAAGTTTGCCGCCCACTCTTTCGTGGACTTAGCTTTGTGCTGGTGGAACAACATAGCCCGAGTTGAGGGAGGTCGGGCTATCGGGAGGATGAGATGGCCAGAGTTGAAAAGGTTGGTGATTGAGGAGTTCTGTCCCCATCGTGAGATGGATAAGGTTGAAAGGGAGTTCCGGCAGTTGGAAGCGGGGACGATGGCGCATCAGCAGTACACCACCAAAACGAAGTGGCACGACTGGTGCCGGATCAGGTGACAACTCTTTCGCGGGAGATCAAGAGGTACATGCAGGGCTTGCCGACGGATATCCATAGGCACATGATCGCGGCCCAACCCAGCACGTTCAGGTCGACGGTAGATCTGGCAGGAAGATTGTACGACGAGGGGAGGCGATGGCGATCACGGGCGAATCGGATGAGCTAGCCTATGTTAAGAAGGGGAAAGGAAGGCGAGATAGTGATGGTGGAATGGAGGCCGAGGGTAAAGTGATAAGGATCAATGATCGAGAGAGGAAAACAAGGAGGAATGAGGTACGCAAGAAGTGTGGTAGAGGTCACGAGGGGGAGTGCAAATGGGGACTAAGCGTTTGTTTTCAATATGGAAAGGAAGGTCGCAGGGCAAGGGAATGCCGTGTGGCTAAGTGCTACAGCTGTGGTGAGACGGGACATCTGAGCAGGGATTGTAAGAGGTCAAAGGCGGGAAGCTCCGGTGCGAGGAAGGAGGACAGAGGGTGAAGGCTAGAGCAGACTCCGCCTGGACGACAGGTACGATTCCGGTAGTTTAATTTTGTGCACTTATGCCTCGAATGCGATGCTAGTAGCAGTTCGTTCCCACTACTTTTGGTTGTAAGTTGCATATTAAGAGAAGGCACATCAACGAGCCATTCGGTGTAGGGGATTGCGCGATGTAATTGAGAAAGCTTTGTCACCCGTTGTCTGAGGAACAGTTTCGGCCTGTGATTGGTTCATCAAACGACAACGTACGCATAGTTTCGACGTTGTAGCAACCAAGTAGAATGGGAGGTCGGAAGCAAAAGAAAATGATAAATTTGGTTTGGGCCACCAAAGTACTCGATTTGCCTTTCAATCAAAGTGTACCTGCAAGGGACCTGAGAAACACCGATCTCGGTGCAGTTGTATTTGGAACAACACATAGCACGATTAATGAATGCCTTTCTCGTCAGTGTTTGGTTTACTAGAGGGTCATTATTCATACATAAAGAACATCAAACAAAGCTTGTGGTGTTTCTTTTTAATTATAGTGACTGTACCCTATATGGCATATTTGAGGCCGCAGGTCCTGGTCAAATGGGCATTGATCAGTATGCATGGGTTGCCAATGGAGATAGTCAAAGATGGACCAGAAGTCGTAAGTTGGTAAACGATGTATAGCGATAGGATTCTAGGTGAGAGACTGGAAAAGAGAGGAGACAGTATTGCCCGCAAAGATCTAAGTAATAACAGGTTTCGGGGACGAAACCCGTTTAAGGGGGGTGGACTTGTAACACCCAGAAAGTTGACTTTTTGAAGTGTCATGCGACTGGAGGCTCAGTCGCATGGAGTTCATGCGACTGGAGGTCCAATCGCATGGTGGTCGGACGACTGAAGGTCCAGACGCCTCGGTTCGGGCGACTGGACTATGAATTAAGGGAGGGGGCAGCCATCTCCCCTCCTCATACTTGCAAAACACGACCAGAAAGAAAAGAAGAGAGAAAGAAAGGAGAAAGAAGGGAAAAGAGAGAAAAGTGGTGATTCGGGCTCGAAACTCGTCGAGTAACTAGTCCAAACGAAGCTCTTCATCTTCTCCTTGTTTGTGTGAGTTCTAGGACCCTTCACTTACTTGTTTTTAAATGATTTTAGGGCTGGAACACATATAAACCCGTTTTTGAAAAGTGTATGTTTGACCCATTTGGGCGAAATCTTGTGTAATGTGTTTAAGGTACGATTTTGGACTTGCATGTGCTTGTATGATGTCCTAGTACGAATCCCTGAGGTTTAGGAGGGCTAATTTAGGCTTAAAATGAGTTTGGAAGGGTTTGAAGGCCGTAGGTCGCGGCTGCAGTTAGTGATGAACTCCAGTCGCTGCCCAGTTAGGGTTAGACGACTGAAGGGCCAATCGGCCGACTGAGGAACGACTGAGACCCAGTCGTACCACTGAGGTTCAATCGCACGACTAGAAGCCCAGTCGCATAAATATTCAGTCGCCTAGTGCCCAATCGTACGACTGAGAGTCCAGTCGTATAGGAGCTCATTCGCATTAGTCCCAGTCGCATGATGCCCAATCGCCTAGTATTCATTCGCACGATAGGAAGCCCATTCGCACGATTGGATGTCCATCCGCATGGATGCTCATCCGCATTGGCTCAATCGCATGGTGTTCAGTCGCATGGGGGCCATGCGACTGAATAGTGCCAATCGCCCAAGTAGGGCTGCCGTGTACGAGAAGAGAGGTAGTTTAGTTGTTGACCTTCGGGAAAAGAGTAAGGGTAAGTAGTGATGTGATAGCTCCCGTAGGCACCTGTGTGATAGCTGTCAAGGCTTAGAAGTTACGTTGGGCATAAAGACGATAGTATCGCATGTATATGCATAATGTAAGTATGTTAAGTATGATGTGGCTCTATATGATGGTAATGACTGATGACTGGTAAATGTCAATATTCCTTGTTCCGATACGTGTTTATCTTTCCCAAAACTTTACGTATTATGATAATGAATGAACAAAGTATTATGTAATGTAAAGTGAAAGATAATGAAAGAGAAACATGATGATGAATGCATATATTAATGAATGAATGAAAAGAAATATGATAACGAATACATGCATTAATGAACGAACGAAAGAAGTCTTGCAAGCATTGGATAAGGATAAAGGGTCCTTCTTTGTGATTGACCATACGTATGATGCCTCTACCGCTTACCTCTAGTACTGTGGCATACGCTTGTTGTTCATTTAATGACTTCGGCCCAGTAGCTAAGACTGATTGGGGTATAGAATATGGTATTGGTACGAAAGATATCCAATATGCAAGTAAAGATGTAATGAACGCATGAATGAACGAAATGTCGCATTAATGAACGAACGAAAGAAGTCTTGCAAGCATTGGATAAGGATAAAGGGTCCTTCTTTGTGATTGACCATATGTATGATGCCTCTACCACTTACCTCTAGTACTGTGGCATACGCTTGCTGTTCATTTAATGACTTCGGCCCAGTAGCTAAGACTGATTGGGGTATAGCATATGGTATTTGTACAAAAGATTTCCAATGTGCAAGCTAAGATGTAATGAACGAACGAATGAACGAACGAAAGAGATAATAAAGATATTATCTATGTGTACGTATGATGTATGATCACGTGAAAGAAAAGAATGGTTTTTAGTGATAACGAAGTATGTTTATTATAAAAAGACTAGAACTCACTCAGCGACGCTGACTTTTTATGTGTTTCCAGTTGGCAGGTAGTGTTGCTGGGGATGGCACGAGGCGGCTACTCAGCTCTTTTGGGATGGTGTTCCTTTGTACATATTGTGGCAACACATTATGTTGCATGCAAGTGTTTGTTGAGGATTCAGATAAACGGGATTACTTAAGGAATCCTCTAGGTTTCATATGCTTCCGCAGCAAACACTGCATCGTTATGTAATGCAAAAATATGTATCTTGTAGTTAATCAGCGATATATTATTTTGCAAAAGCTTTTATGATGAAATGAGATGTCTCTTTTGAATGTTTCCGCTGCAATGTTTATTTAAGATGTCTATAAACGTATGTTTTGTGTGCGATGAATGACCAACTATAAGCATCCCGGGAACGGGGCCTTACATTGACTGAAGGCCTAGTGACAAAACCTGTGAGCATTGTCACAGAAAAAACTACTTCAAAATCCTTTACCCTCAGTGATGCACCAATTGGTGAAGGTCCTTCACAACCTCTCTCTCTTGCCAGAGCTTGACTACTGAACCAAGCAATAAAGGCCAAAGCTCTCTCCACTCTGAGTCACCAAGGCCTGTGAGTGACAAGGGGAAGAGGAAAATGACCTCTAAGGAGATTAAGGAGGAGGAAAGAGAAAGAAAGATGAAGCTACGGGGAGAGAGTTCAACTGGTTCCTCTAGCTTCATGGAAGCTGCAATCAGGACAGCCTTCAGGCCAAATACTCAAGATGATGAGTTGAGGGTTGTCAGATTGAACGATTTAGGAACTAGAAACTACAACATTGATGAACTCATCTCTCTTCCCTTAGAAGAGTTAAATGAACTGGCAGACTTAAAGCTAATAAAAGAGAAGAAGGAGGCAGAGGATGCAAAATTGCTTATTAATGTTAAAGAAGAAAGAAGGCAGAAAAGGCTGTAGAAATATGCTCCTACTCTCTCCCAGTTCATTAAAGCCCTGAGAGAGAGGATGTGGAAACTGAACAACCTCAGAAACAAGGAGTCTGACAGACAAAACATGATCAACTACCTGAATGCCACAAGCCTCTATAAGGCATCTACACTTCTTCCCCTCTTATATGAATATATTGAATTTGAGTATCTTAAGTAGCTAGAACAATAGTTCATAAATGAATAAAAGACTGCTAAGAGAAAGATGAGGGAAGAAGCTGCAAAGTCTAGAGCCATCATCTAAAAAGAGTCAAAATAAGTCCCCTGACAGACAAAGGATAATGAGCTTCTTGAAGTTGTATGGATTCTCCGAAAGGAGGCTTGGTCCAATGTCTTTATCCACTATGGATGAGCACATTAGAGTGATTAAGCAGAAGATTAAAAAGGGAGAGCTCGTGGACTTGCATTCTCCACCAAGTCGAGTTTCTCCTAAGGTATAGGTTAAGGTGGAACCAACACAGACAACACAACCTGGATCTTTAGCAGCATCTCAGCCAACCTCATCTTCTATTCCACAACAGGGTTCTACTCCTCCTTCTGAACCTAAGAGGGAAGTGGACCCAACTGAGAGAGTCATAACAGAACAATCTGGTACTCAAGACCAGCCCTTTCAGTTAAACACTCCAAAGAGGAAGAAAATGATGGTCGTGAAGAAAGTATCTAAAAGGATAAAGGCATCCACTTCCTGAACTCAGGATGAGTTAGAGCATCCTGAGGAAGTGTAACAAGAGGCTGCTCAACCAACTCCTACTCAAGCACAGCCACTTGCAGCTGGAAGACCCATCTTGTCTTGGGCCTTTGCTACTAATCCAGATAGATGGTATGTCATAAGAGATCAAGGTGGTCAAGATGTCTACTTCTAACAAAACATGCTTGATCTACCTCTGTATGATTTTTATGACATGAGAAGGTTTATGAGAGTCTGAAGGATCTGAGCCAAATGATGAAGAGTGGAATGGTCTTGATCCTAATGAGGACTGTCAACTGAGGAACAATCTTCTCTGTTTTAGTAGCATCTACCTAGGGGGAGTTTGTAAGGTTTTATATAAAGGCTGATGCAACCAAAGCAACCAAAGCAACCAAAGACTTCCTGCATGCATGCACTCAGTATCAAGTAGAAGTTGCTTCAAAAGTTTTATACTTGAAACAAGAATTGTTCTAAGCATAAAATCTTCCGAAGCCAAATACCAAATCTTCCGAAGCCAAAGATGAAGTCTTCCGTAGCTTGAAAGACAAAGTCTTCTGAAGCCAAATGAAGTAATGACTGATTTTGTAACACCCGAAATTTTGGTTAGACGAAGAGAAATAAGAAGAAGAAAAGAAAAGAAAGAATTTTGGAAGGAAAGGAAAAGAAAGAAAAAGTGGAGGGGGTTTTGTGTGAAAAGTACAAAGAAAAGTAAATATCTGATATACATAGGGATGGCTGCCCACACTTTTTCTCACAACCTCAAATCTTCGAAGTGTTCTAGAGAGAGAAAGAGCAGAACACGGGAATTTGAAGGATGAACAAGAAGAAGAAGAGGGCGGATTCGAGGTACAAGGTCTCACGGTGACGGGTTTTGAAGAAGCCATACCCAGGAACACAATGTGAGTTCTAAGACCCCTAATTTACCCGTTTTTGAACAATTTTTGGGGCTGGAACACATCTTAACACCGTTTTTGAGCTTGAGTGCTTAATTCATGTATGTATGTACGAGTATGTGTGTGTATGGTCTGCTCAGGTTGCTATGCTTACCGTATATAAGATTTCTAGGCAGATTTACAAATTTCAGCATGTTGTTCGTGTGCGTACTATTGATATATGTTTTAGGAGTCTTTCCTATGATGTGTATGATGTTTGACTTGTTCTAAGTGGATAATATGATGAATCTATGCTAGGGGTATGTTAAGATGATGAATGGGTTGTAGAAATGGCACAGGTTAAGTGCAGGTCACCATACTCAGCCGCATAGACTGATGCGGACAGCCAAATGAAATGGCTAAGGCAGATTTCAACCGCATTAACAAATGCGGATGACTAAGTCAATGCGGTCGAGACATTTACTCAGCCGCATTGACCTAATGCGGACAAGACGGTAGAATAGCCAAGGCATCCCTCATCCGCATTAACTGATGCGGGTAAGGACATGAAATGCGATCAAGGTTTTTCCTCAGCCACAATGACTGATGCGGATGAATGAAAGGAATGCGGCTGTGGCAATTGACTGCCGCATTGACCAATGCGGACAAGTCCGGAAATGCGCTAACGCATTTCTCAGCCGCATGGACTAATGTGGGTAGATCATGAAATGCGGATAAGGCATTCCTCATCCGCATTGACTAATGCGGATGGTCAGACTAATGCGGATGAACCAGAGTGTGAAATGCGGATTAAGCTTAGTAAGATCTGATTTATTTGGGTAAACGAGTAACATAGGCATGATTGACCCTATTCATGGTACCTCTACCGCTTACTTACTAGTACTGTGGCATACGCTCTATTGATTCACGACCCACTAGCTAAGACTGGTTGGGGTATAGCATATGGTAGTGGTACAAAAAGTATTCAATGTGCAAGCAAAGATAAACGGGATCCTTGTCATTCGACCACAGTAATCATAGTCAAGTGCTATGAAGTGGGTAAAGCCTGACCGGATCCATATGAGAACTGAAAGATAATGATGTATAACGAATGATGAAAATAATAAAGAATATTATCTGTGTGTACGTATGATGTATGATCATGTGAAAGAAAGGAATGGTTTATAATGTAAATAAAGTATGTTTATTTAAAACTAGAACTCACTCAGCAACGCTGACTTTTTATGTGTTTCCAGTTGGCAGGTAGTGTTGCTGGGGATGGCACGAGGCGACTACTCAGCTCGTTGGGGATGGCATTCTCCTTTTGATAATGCTGCCATGCAATGTGTTGTGGGCCCATAATGCACGCAACACATTATGTTGCATGCAAGTGCAAGATTCCTTTAGGATCCTGATAAACGGGATTACTTAAGGAATCTTCTTTATGATGAAAAATTTAATATTTCTATACTTGAGGTCACTGTTTATGACCATTTTGTAATCAGTAATGGTGTAATCTTTGTACAAGCTTTCATGATGAAATGAAATGTATCCGCTGCAGTGTTTATTTAAGATGTTTATAAATATACACCAAATGTATGTTTTATGTGCGATGAATGACCAACTGTTTGGTGCCCGGGAACGAGGCCTTACAAGTCGGTAGCAGAGCCAAAGTTTAAGTGAAATGGGTAAATTTTCAAAATAAACCTAAAGATTAACTGGTATTATGTGCGCATGTGATGTGTTTATGTGTACTGTTAGATTTAGATACGAATGTAGTCAGGACAGGTAATGCTCGGGGTGCGAAGAGTAAAGTAAGTGGCTAATCACAGCTGGCCACTGTAATTAGGGACTTACCATACTTGACATAAACTGAGCTGTTTCCTTGAATGACCGTGTTGGTGTTTGAATCTTTCATTGTGGTAGAAGATGGTCGGTGGTAGATCATCTAAAGTTTCACGTGGTGGTGGACGTGGTCCTGAACCGCGTGTCACGAGAGGGAGACCTAGGGTAGAGGAAGTGGTTCATGAGGAAACCGAGACCCCTCATCAGGAGGGGGTAGACGAGAGCGCCAATTTCAGAGCCTCGGTAAAAGAGGCAGTGGTTGAAGGGGTACATCAGGTTATGCAGATGATCTTACCGTCTGTGGTGACCGAAGTGATCAAGGCTGTCCGGGAAGGAGAAAGAAGAGAGAGGAATAGGTCCTCAGGAAGCAGGAGCAACAAGAGCCGGAGACGGTTTTCTCTGATGATGAAGAGGAAGAGGAGGAAGAGCAGGTACGGGAGACAACACGGGGTTGTAACTACGGGGCATTTATGAGGCGCAAGCCCCTTTTTGACGGTTCTGGCACTGCTGCTGATGCTCACCAATGGGTGAGAGAAATGGAGGCTGTCCTCGATATTAGTGATTTCCAGGAGGACAAGAAGGTGAAGTTTGCTACCCACTCTTTCACTGGGTCGGCTTTGTGCTGGTGGGACAATATAGTCCAGGCCGAGGGTAGCAGGGCCATAGGGAAGATGAAGTGGGCCGAGTTAAAAAGGATGGTGATCGAGGAGTTCAGTCCTCATCGGGAAATGGACAAAGTTGAGAGAGAGTTCCTGCAATTGGAGGCGGGGACGATGACCCACCAACAGTACACCGCCAAGTTTAATGAAATGGCCCGAATGGTGCCGGATCAGGTGACGCCGGTGACTCGAAAGATCAACCTGTATATTCAGGGACTGCCAGCTGACATCTGCAGGCATTTGATTACTGCCCGACCGAGTACCTTTAGGTCGGCAGTGGATTTGGCTGGGAGATTATATGATGAACGGGCTGTGGTGGTGAAAGCTGAGGTTAGTAAGAAGGGAGGTGGTGAGAGAAATTGGCAGGGGAAGAGGTTTGGTCGAGGTGATACTTTGACGAGTAACAAGAAGACGAGGGTGGATGACCGCCGTGTGGTCATGTCAGGAGCAGGGTTGAGGAAGTGTGGCCAGTGTGGAAGGGAGCACTCGGGGGAGTGCAAGTGGGGATCAAACATCTGTTTCAGATGCGGAAAGGCAGGGCATATGTCAAAGGATTACAGGGCAGGCAAATGTTTTAACTATGGGGAAAGTGGTCATATGAGCAGAGACTGCAAGAATCCGAGGGCTGAGGGTTCAGGGGCGAAGAAGACGGGAGGTGAAGAACCAAGGGCAAAGGCCAGGGCATTCACGATAACGCAGGAGGAGGCCAGGACGGACCCTGATGTTGTGTCCAATACGTTTCTGGTGAACCAAACTTTAGCCTCTGTATTATTTGATTCGGGTGCTAGTAGGAGTTTTATTTCTGCTGCCTTCTGTACAAAGCTGCCTGTTAGTAGTAGACGTGTTGATGTGCCCTTTGATGTAGAAACTGCCATAGGTAAGACTACTAGGATCTCTGAGGTGATAGAGGGTTGTGATGTTGAATTGGAGGGCCACAAATTTCAGGTTCGACCCTTTGCTATGACTTTAGGTGGTTTTGATTTGGTGCTTGGGATGGATTGGTTGGCGGACTTTGAGGCGAACATCGTGCGTCGCAAGAAGATGATTCAATTGACAGCGCCCGGCGGTGGTTCAGTGACAGTTTATGGTGATCGGATTACTACGATTCCGAAGGTGATCTCAATGGCTGTGGCGGGAAAACGTATGAGGCGTGGGTGCAGCGCCTACTTATGTTATGTAAAAGATGTAGAAACGCCAACACCACAACTATCCGATGTTCCGGTGGTGTGTGATTTTCCAGACATGTTCCCGGAAGACTTATCGGGATTGCCACCTGACCGAGAGATCGAGTTTCAGATTGACCTGATACCGGGTGCTCAACCTGTTGCCAAAGCACCATACCGATTGGCTCCGACGGAATAGAAAGAGTTGATGGAGCAGTTGCAAGAGCTGTTGGATAAGGGGTTTATTAGGCCGAGTATCTCACCTTGGGGTGCTCCGGTCCTGTTTGTGAAGAAGAAAGACGGTAGTATAAGGATGTGCATCGACTACCGTGAGCTGAACAAGTTGACGGTGAAAAATAGATACCCCTTGCCAAGAATCGATGATATGTTTGATCAACTTCAAGGCGCCAGTTGGTTTTCAAGGATAGATCTTCGATCGGGTTACCATCAACTGAAGGTGAAGGAGCAGGATATCCCTAAAACAGCCTTTCGTACGTGCTATGGTCATTACGAGTTTCTTGTCATGTCTTTTGGTTTAACCAATGCGCCGGCTGCTTTTATGGATTTGATGAACCGAGTGTGTCAGCCGATGTTGGATAAATCAGTGATTGTATTTATTGACGATATCCTGATTTATTCAAGAAGCGAAACGGAGCATGCCGATCATATTCGAGAAGTACGAGAAACGTTGAGAAGGGAGAAATTGTACGCCAAGTTCTCCAAGTGCGCATTTTGGTTGCGTGAAGTACAGTTCTTGGGTCACGTGGTTAATCCGGAGGGGATTATGGTTGATCCGGCAAAGGTGGAAGCAGTAATGCAATGGAAGTCTCCAAAGACGCCATCCGAGATCCGTAGTTTCTTGGGTTTGGCGGGCTACTACAGAAGATTCATTCAAGACTTCTCCAAAATTGCTTCTCCACTAACCAAGTTGACCCGGAAAGATGTGAAGTTTGTATGGGGTCAAGCTCAAGAAAAGGCATTTGAAGAATTGAAGGCGAGATTGACCCAAGCTCCAGTATTGGCATTACCCAATGGAAGCGATGACTTGGTGGTTTATTCTGATGCTTCCTACTCGGGGTTGGGGTGCGTATTAATGCAAAGGGGAAAGGTGATAGCCTATGCATCCCGACAGCTGAAAGTTCATAAGGTTAATTATCCTACTCATGATTTGGAGCTAGCAGTTGTGGTCTTTGCGTTAAAGATTTGGAGGCACTACCTCTACGGAACGAAGTGCACCATCTTCACAGAGCACAAGAGCTTGAAGTACTTCTTCGAGCAAAAAGATTTAAATATGAGGCAGAGGCGATGGTTGGAGCTGATAAAAGACTATGATTGTGAGATCCATTACCATCCGGGCAAAGCCAACGTGGTGGCTGATGCCCTTAGCCGAAAGGAGAGACCCGAACCGATACGGGTGAAGGCATACCAACTGATTATGACATCGGATGTGATGAAGCAAGTCAAAGAGTTTCAAGATGAGGCATTGAAGGAAGATCATCTTAATTCAGAATGAATGAGAGGTCTGGTCACGGAACTGTGTGAAAACACGTTTGGTGTCAAGCCTCGATTTGGGCGAATGTGGATTCCTCGTTTTGGGGATCTACGAATGAAGATTATGGATGAAGCCCACAAAAATAGATACTCCATTCATCCCGGTGCTACCAAGATGTACCAAGACATGAAGAAAGATTACTGGTGGCCGGGCATGAAGCGTGATGTGGTGGAGTATGTGAGTAAATGTCTCACTTGTTTGCAAGTAAAGGTAGAACATCAAAAGCCGTATGGAAAGATTCAACCGTTGGATATACCGGAATGGAAGTGGGAGCACATCACTATGGATTTCATTACAAAGTTGCCACGTACCCCGAAAGGGTATGACACAATATGGGTGATTGTGGACCGTCTGACGAAGAGTGCTCACTTCCTACCGATGCGCGAGACATATTCATCCGAGAGGTTGGCCGATCTTTTCATCAAAGAGATTGTGACTCGTCATGGTGTACTGGTGTCGATTGTGTCAGATCGTGACACCCGGTTTACATCCAAATTCTGAAAGAAATTCCACGATGCTATGCGGACGAGGTTACATATCAGTACGGCTTATAATCCCCAAACTGATGGTCAGTCGGAAAGGACCATTCAGACGTTAGAAGACATGCTCCGGGCATGTGTGATTGATTTGGGGGAAGTTGGGATGACCATCTACCGTTAGCTGAATTCTTGTACAACAACAGCTATCATGCTAGTATTGGTATGCCACCTTATGAGATGCTATACGGTAGGAGATGCAGGACACCCGTATGTTGGGGTGATATTGGTCAAAAGGGATTGGGAAGCATCAAGGTGATCAAGGCTACGACTGAAAAGCTTGAAAGGATCAAGGCCTACTTGAAGGCAGCCAAAGACAGACAGAAGTCGTATGCCGACAAACGACGTAGGCCGATCGAATTCCAGGTGGGTGACCGAGTTATGTTAAAGGTCTCGCCTTGGAAAGGAATCATTCGGTTCTGAAAGCGGGGCAAGTTGAGTCCGCGGTACATAGGCCCTTTCCGAATCATTGCTCGAGTAGGAGAGGTGGCCTATAGATTGGAGTTGCCAGATGAGCTAAGTGGAATTCACCCGACCTTCCACGTATCTCATCGGAGAAAGTGTTTGGCCGATGAAAATATGATTGTTCCACTGGGAGATATCAAAGTAGATGAACGGCTCAATTATGTGGAGCAACCAGTGGCAATCATCGATAGAAAAGAGAAGCGACTGAGAAATAAAGTAGTTCCTCTTGTGCGAGTACATTGGAAGCACAGAAAGGGATCTGAGTCTACGTGGGAGACTGAGGAAGAGATGAGACAACATCACCCACGTCTGTTTGAGGAATAACAGGTTTCGGGGACGAAACCTTTATAAGGGGGGTGGACTTGTAACACCCGAAATTTTGGTTAGACGAAGATAAATAATAAGAAGAAAAGAAAAGAAAGAATTTTGGAAGGAAAGGAAAAGAAAGAAAAAGTGGAGGGGGTTTTGTGTAAAAAGTACAAAGAAAAGTAAATATCTGATATACATAGGGATGGCTGCCCACACTTTTTCTCACAACCTCAAATCTTCGAAGTGTTCTAGAGAGAGAAAGAGCAGACCACGTGAATTTGAAGGAAGAACAAGAAGAAGAAGAGGGCGGATTCGAGGTACAAGGTCTCACGGTGACGGGTTTTGAAGAAGCCATACCCAGCAACACAATATGAGTTCTAAGACCCCTAATTTACCCGTTTTTGAACAATTTTTGGGGCTGGAACACATCTTAACACCGTTTTCGAGCTTGAGTGCTTAATTCATGTATGTATGTACGAGTATGTGTGTGTATGGTCTGTTCAGGTTGCTATGCTTACCGTATATAAGATTTCTAGGCAGATTTACAAATTTCAGCATGTTGTTCGTGTGCGTACTGTTGATGTATGTTTTAAGAGTCTTTCCTATGATGTGTATGATATATGACTTGTTCTAAGTGGATAATATGATGAATCTATGCTAGCGGTATGTTAAGATGATGAATGGGTTGTAGAAATGGCACAGGTTAAGTGCTGGTCACCATACTCAGCCGTATAGACTGATGCGGACAGCCAAATGAAATGGCTAAGGCAGATTTCAACCGCATTAACAAATGCGGATGACTAAGTAAATGCGGTCGAGACATTTACTCAGCCGCATTGACCTAATGCGGACAAGACGGGTAGAATAGCCAAGGCATCCCTCATCCGCATTAACTGATGCGGGTAAGGACATGAAATACGATCAAGGTTTTCCTCAGCCGCATTGACTGATGCGGACGAATGAAAGGAATGCGGCTGTGGCAATTGAATGCCGCATTGACCAATGCGGACAAGTCCGGAAATGCGCTAAGGCATTTCTCAGCCGCATGGACTAATGCGGGTAGATCATGAAATACGGATAAGGCATTCCTCATCCGCATTGACTAATGCGGATGGTCAGACTAATAAGGATGAACCAGAGTGTGAAATGTGGATTAAGCTTAGTAAGATCTGATTTATTTGGGTAAACGAGTAACATAGGCATGATGATGATGATGATGTTTCATGGGTATACCTATGGTATACCATATATGTGTGATGCTTTTTATGATGATGAATGAATGTTATGTGTATGTTCCTTATGATTATGTATGTTTATCTTTCCGGAAACTTTACGAATTATGGAAATGAATGAATGAAGTATTATGTAACGTAAAGTAAAAGATAAGGAAAGAGGAACATGATGATGAATGCATGTATTAATGAATGAATGAAAAGGAAATATGATGATGAATACATGCATTAATGAATGAACGAACTAAGTCTTGCAAGCATTGAATTAAGGTAACGGGTCTTTCTTTGTGATTGACCCTATTCATGGTACCTCTACCGCTTACCTACTAGTACTGTGGCATACGCTCTATTGATTCACGGCCCAGTAGCTAAGACTGATCGGGGTATAGCATATTGTAGTGGTACAAAAAGTATTCAATGTGCAAGCAAAGATGAACGGGATCCTTGTCATTCGACCACAGTAATCATAGTCAAGTGCTATGAAGTGGGTAAAGCCTGACAGGATCCATATGAGAACTGAAAGATAATGATGTATAACGAACGATGAAGATAATAAAGAATATTATCTATGTGTACGTATGATGTATGATCATGTGAAAGAAAGGAATGGTTTATAATGTAAATAAAGTATGTTTATTTTAAAACTAGATTTCACTCAGCAACGCTGACTTTTTATGTGTTTCCAGTTGGCAGGTAGTGTTGCTGGGGATGGCACGAGGGGACTACTCAGCTCGTTGGGGATGGCATTCTCCTTTTGATAATGCTGCCACGCAATGTGCTGTGGACCCATAATGCACGCAACACATTATGTTGCATGCAAGTGCAAGATTCCTTTAGGATCCTGATAAACGGGATTACTTAAGGAATCTTCTTTATGATGAAAAATTTAATATTTCTATACTAGAGGTCACTGTTTATGACCATTTTGTAATCAGTAACGGTGTAATCTTTGTACAAGCTTTCATGATGAAATGAAATGTATCCGCTGCAGTGTTTATTTAAGATGTTTATAAATATACACCAAATGTATGTTTTATGTGCGATGAACGACCAACTGTGAGGTGCCCGGGAACGGGGCCTTACAGATTTCTTTTGAACACAAAGAAGAACATGTTTTTCTCTGATGCACTTTTTCATAAAGCTGGCTCACTTTTCGCTGCAACTCTAAAGACTCACCAACTTGTATGAATTGATGAAAAGGTTTATGCTTTTGCAACTTTACATTAAGGTCTTGGTCTGTAACTTTCTACTCTATGTACTTTTATTCTTTTTGTAATATATTAGAATGTGAGCTATGCCAAGTCATAGTGACTAGTGAAAAGACAATCTGCCTTTTGACTCTACTTTGATTTATTGTCTTTTAATGTTCTAACTGGCTTTCCAAGTATATAGCCAGTTGTAGGATGTAGTATAAAGTATCTCAGGGTCTTGTAATTTATTTTAAACTTATGTATTGTAACTCTTGTAAGAGAACTTAAGATTAATATACAATATTCTTGAAAACCATATATTTTGTTCTTGAGTTCTATCTCACTGTTACTTGTGTTCTTTGCATCTTGTTCTTAAATCTAGTTCCCTATTTGAACTGTTAAGTGTTCTAACACTCTCCTCATTGTGAGACTGATTGTATTGACCATCCCTTAACCGGTCCTGCATATATATATATATATATATATATATATATATATATATATATATATATATATATATATATATATATATATATATATGTATGTATGTATGTATGTATGTATGTATGTATGTATGTATGTATGTATGTATGTATGTATGTATGTATGTATGTATGTATGTATGTATGTATGTATGTATGTATGTATGTATGTATGTATGTATGTATGTATGTATGTATGTATGTATGTATGTATGTATGTATGTATGTATGTATGTATGTATGTATGTATGTATGTATGTATGTATGTATGTATGTATGTATGTATGTATGTATGTATGTATGTATGTATGTATGTATGTATGTATGTATGTATGTATGTATGTATGTATGTATGTATGTATGTATGTATGTATGTATATATATATATATATGTATGTATGTATATATATATATGTATGTATATATATATATATGTATGTATATATATATATAGAGAGAGAGAGAGAGATAGATAGAGAGAGAGATGATGGATTTGATAAAAATCTTATTTTATGTACAACTATAAGAACAAATCTGGTGAATTCAATTAGTAGATTAAGGTTGTTATTGTAACACCTTATTAAATCTATATAGTAATAACTATTGTACATTAGAAACAACATTTCAGTAATTATGCTATTTAGTATATATTGGAAATTAGTTAAATGATTCCCCTATTTTTAGGCATAACTGACGCGAGCCACTAATTAACATTAACATATATGTTAATAAAGATTGGAAATGAACAGTAGAAGCAGTTATGTTCAGTGTGTTTGTGTTTTGCCACACATCTTTCTTCACTTTGATAGATTGCACCCCTGCAAATGTGATAAAGAGGGGAAATCATTCCTGTGTCCCATCCGTTTCATTTTTAGAGAGATAAATTTCTCTCTCTTATCATCACCGGCACCGCCACCGCCACCGCCACCGCCACCGTCTACAACGCTACCATTGTGGTCTCCTTCAATGGAAGGCATTACTACAGCGTGATCGCCTACACCAAAGGCCGTTCTTGTGGTGGTGCCTCTGTTGTCAGTTGTACCAAAGGTGAGGGGGCGTTTTCTAGGGTTTTGTGTAGTGGTCGGCTGCAGCGAAGGCGACAACAGCGGTTGTTGCGGTGGCTCTATTGCTGCTTCGCCTCCCCTCTGTGGTTGAGGTGAAGCAGGCGGCGATTGTCCATGGCTCAACCGTCGTCTGCGTCGCCGTTCGCCTCACCGCCGCCCACCTGCCGTCCGGTTTCTCTCTTCTTCTTCTTCTTCCGGCATGTGTTGGGTTGTGTATCATCATCGGGTCTTGGGATTCCCACCATACCAAACGCGTTCTCTTGATTTTTCACCTTTAGCCCGCTGCTCAGAGGGGGTTTGGGTGCTCTGTTGTGCCCCTTCACCCTCTCCCTGTTTCCTAGGATTTTCGTTCTGAGACCTGATGATGGTGGCCATCCACTTGGCGAGGCAACTCCGGTTGTAGCCGTGGGGGCATCAGAGGGGTCTTTATTTTGCAACGACGATGATGATTGTAGATCTGGGTCTATTGGATATGGAAACAGCGGTGTTGAGGAGTCGCCGACCCTTGCATGTCCCCGACGACCTCGGTTTTTATGAGCACGGTTGTTATTGGGGTGCAATGATGGTACGGCGCCATTCGGCGTGGTAACTCCGGTTGCAGCTGTGGCTGCCTCTGACCCTCTTTCTTTTGCAACGATGATGATGAATTTGGGTCTGAGTTGTGCTTTCTTTCTTTTGTCTACTGGAACGCAGATTCGGGTTGCTTACTATTTTTTTGGGTTTCTTTTGTTTGCGACACCTTGCTTGGGCAATGGTAATGTCGGTGGACGTGTTGGTGGTGAGGTCGGTGTTGTTTGGTGATCAGGATTTGTTGTTGGTGAGGTTAGGGTTGTTTGGAGAGCGAAGCGGGTTGTCGTAACCCGTGTGTTTTTGTTGATGTTATTGCTGAAACAATTGGTGTTTGTTTAGTTGGTTACTGAGATTATGAATTTTAATATGAGATCATGTGGGTTTCTCTCCTATCTGTTAATGCCCTTTTTTATTAGCATTTATTATATTTTTGTTTGTTGATTTGTCTATGATGTTGAGCTATTGCTCATTTGAGACGTTGTTGGGTTGCTTACGTGGTACTAATAAGCCGTGATGTGGTCGATGGTGTTGTGCGTATGGGCCAGCTGAGACATAATTCAAGTTGTCGCGATAGGTAGATTCATATTGTTGAGGTTTGTGCCTGATTATTTATGGCTGGTCAATGATGATGGGTTGTTGTTCATATATTGTATGCCCGTCTGAGACATGGGAAACAGTATGGTTTGTGATTGCTCATGTGAGTCTCCATTGTCCGATTGAGAAACTACTTAAAGATAATGTTATTCACATTACATCAAGGCTATGATGATATAAAAAGGGATCTGTTGTTTATGTGACAGTAATTCTGAGTTACAGTCGTTACGGATTGCCTATTCTGAGCCGTTAAAAAACCACAGGGATGAATCGCGCAACGCGCGACATGGAAATAAACCTAGTTATGAGTAAAAATAGAACTTTGAAATTCAAAATTTTCAAGAATGTAGAACTGAAATAGTTTATTGGTATTCTAGTAAGCATTATATATTAGTATTTTTTGTTATATAATTAAATGCGTGTAGTGTTCGTAATTTTGGGTAGTTAAAAGTTTGTAAATGGTGCTATTTTGACCCATTGCTTAAATGTTTTAAGTAATATCATATCTTTAAATTATATTTTGAATACATGTAATACGTGCTATTTTATATATGCTTATACATAAATATATTGTTCTATTATGTGTTATCATGTGTTATTATATAATACACTGTTACTTTGTACAATTTTCATAAGGTTATTTACACAATCCCTTTGTATAATCTACGAATATACTATGCTATTATGCATGGATGCAAAATGTGTTGTGCTCTTATTATGTGTTATTATGTGCTATTATATATATTAGATAGTTACTTTGTATAATTCACGTTGTGCTATTAATTACACAATTACTTCGTACAATTTACAAAAGTCACTATGTGCTAATGTGAAATGTAGTGCTATTATATTTATTGTTGTTATGTTCATAAACAATAAAATGAGTTGAATTGTTATCCAAATAAAAAACTATTAAGTCACACAAAGTTTTGTATCCTAAAATCTAGATGTAAATAATTTAACTCAAAAATATAAAAAAAAATATTACGATTTGAATGTTCTCGATCCATATATTGGGTAGCTGAAATCGATAATGATGAAAAAAAGAAGTAAATCCATTGAAAATAACTGAATTATAATATCCCAATTATAAATAACTTTATTAGTAAATAATAAAAAAACAATATTTATATTATTAATAGCACTTAATAAAATAACACTTATTTCATGCTATTTTGGACATACGTTGTGCTACTTTGCACATATGTATTATGATAACTGTTTGAAGATACGTAATTAAATTTTGTTATTCTTTAAATAAATATAGTTTGTATTTATTTTTTAGATAAAGTTATATGAAAATATTAATATAACAACTTTGATAATAATAAATAAATGGTAGCATGATTTTAGGAATTTACATAAACAACCTGTTTTGTATATGACTATTATACATTTGATATATAATTAATAGATATGACATGTAGCGCAATTATATTGGTTACTATACAAATATTTTTGTTTTCTACATACCATGAGAACTAATATATTTGTGCCATGTGGATTACGTAATAACTAGGAATAAAAGGTAGATTAGTAATTGCATAAAAGTTTATTTTTATCAACCCTTAATTTAAACATTTTCCTAATTATATATCTCTAAAAATAATCAACATTAAAAATTAACGATGGTTAACAGTTCAAAATTTACAATTTCATTTGCATCTTCCTCCTCTATCATTTAAAACTTGTGAAAATAATAAACCGCTACCATCAAAGTATTAATGCTATTTTTGGAGTATTAGTGCTATTTTCGGAGTATCACTGCTATTTTTATAGTATCAATGTTATTTTCGTAGTATTAGATCTATTATTATACTAAAAGTGCTAACATCATAATATCAGTTCTACTATTATAATATATATGCTACTATCATAGTATTAGTGCTATTTTTATAGGATTAGTGTTATTAGCATACCAAAAGTGCTAACATCATAGCATCAGTTTTCATTTTTCATTATAACTATGCACTGTTATTTTCATTAAATGTTATTTTTACGAAAGTAGCACCATTTATATTTATATTATGCTACTTTATAAACATGTTATTATTTTTTTAAAAAGTATAGCAATATCATACACATATTAAAGACAAACAAAATGCTTAATTTTATGGTATAATTTTTTAAAAAAATAATAAAGTATATAAAAGTTATTTTAGTTTAAAAAAATTCGTGAAAGTTTTTATTTATAGAGAAAAGTCAACATTTAAACTAATTGAAATAGTTATATATGAACGTTATTTTTTTAATAGCATAAATTACTAATTTACTCTTTCACTTATTACCTATAAAACTAATTAAAGATTGATTACTTGTCATGAATCTTAGCCATTGTGTTATTTAATCAACGCACCAGATCTGTTCTCACGGTTTTTAAATAACATAAGTTTTGAACCGGAACCATCTTGTATATATATCTATACTTGTTAATAAAACAATAACTTTATTGCCACGTGTCATTCTATTAAGGCACTAATTTTTTCGATTCCCCCTAAATATGTATCTGGTATTAGTGTTGGTCTAGATTCATTTAATTAAAAATCAATTCTAAAAATTTAACTCTAAGTTAGAGTGCATCTTTTTTTGAAAATAAAATTATACCTGATATTTCTTCTTTCTTCAAATAATTCATCAACAAAAACTATAAATCATCTATGATTCTCTTCATCTATGAAATCGATTGCTTGATGGTGTGTTTTATAAAATGCTCGGTTTATATTCAAATCTTGACAAAAGTTGCGGGATTTCTTCATAAAACTCCTCTTCAATTTAAATGAATTCATGGGTATCATTATTTGGAAATGAAATCATACCTGATTTTGAAAGATTTTAGAACTTTCCTATCTTTACAACCCTCGCGATTTGTCTTTATAAAGTCTGATGATAGCGCCTCAACAGACGTCATCAACGTTCTTATTTTGGCTTCAATTTCATCAAGTTTTTTTTCAACAAAAGGTATTTGTTTTTTATTATATTTGAGCCTTCATCATCTGCGATTTTGATTTAACATATCGTTGTCTATAGCTATATTTTTGGATTAATTATTTTATTTTATTTTTTTGTTTGAAGATGATCTTCTTTAACAATCTATCTTTGAAGAGGTATTATATGTTTCTACTTTTTAAAATTCTTTATTTATTTTATGTGTACTGTCATACTATTATTATGTTTGATTGGAATTCGTTTGACATATGCAAATTGTTTTGATGTATGAAAGTAATATTGAAAATCACCTTTTATTTCGCGGTTGACTTTGACACCTTTATACAAAAGGATTTTTTTAAATTTCAAAGAAGACAGTTTCCATTAGCAGTGTATTTTGCAATGACAACAAACAATAGCAAAAAACAATCACTATTCAAAGTTGGTTTGTTTTTTAAACAATCAGTGTTCACACATGGCCAGCTTTATGTTGTGTTATCTCGAGTTAAAAGTAGATACAAAACTAAAATTATTCATATTAGATAATAATGGAAAAATCACCAACAGAACATCAAATGTTGTATACCAAAAATATTCTGATGTTTATGACTTTGAAGTATTGTTTTTCATGTTTAATTTTATTAGTTATTAATATAACGTTCTTATTTACAAATTCATTTTCATTCCATGTTATACACTTTTAAACGTATAAGTATTCATAAAGAAAACCTACTAATATTAGATGTAGTTAATGTTAAAAAAATATACTTAAAAGTCGATATATAAAGTATTATCAACAACATTATAATTTATCAACTTTTGAAACGAAAACAATATTTTTAAATTAAATCCATGTCTTACACGGGTCTTTAGCCTAGTATAAATATATATATATATATATATATATATATATGTGTGTGTGTGTGTGTGTGTGTGTGTGTGTGTTTGTGTGTGTGTGTGTGTTTGTGTGTGTGTGTCGGGGTGTGTGCGCGTGTGTGTGCGTGTGTGTGTGTGTGTCTGTGCGGGCGGACGGGGGGCGTGCGTAAAGTGTGTGTGTGTGTGTTTGTGTGTGTAATAAACGAAAAGATTATGCCACACGTTGTAATATTAAGCTATGTAATTCAAATGTCAACTTTTAAGTAAGCTATGTCACATGCCAAGCATTACCAAATCAAAATCAAATTCCTACAATTGCTCATTATAAACATGTTTTGAAACAAGAATTCAATAGTCTTTAAAACTTGATTTAATTTTATATTCCTTTTATGTTTAAATAACTATATTTATCATTAATTTCATAATAAAAAGTCAAATGTTGTATACAAATAAGTTTTCAGAGATTCGTAAATATTCATTTTGTATTTATGTTATTTAGTTGTATCCAATATATTTATTTTTACATGCTTATATATTATATGCTTATTAGTAGTAATTGATTATATATTACTATATTTAAAAGTTATCTTTTTAAGCTCGTGTAAGACGAGAAGTTAGGCTAGTGTATTTGTGTGTGTATGCAAAAGTCTATGTTGGTAAGTGAGTTCTAAGGTTAAAAGAAAACTTAGAAGTAAGCTTAAACATTTTTCTTTTAACATCATAACATAACCACTCATAACCTAACATATACTGTAATCAGTGAATTATGAATATATCTGATGCTTAGAGAAGTAAAATATATAAATTTTCAAAGGATGAAATCCCTAATGGCGTATACTCAATTTAACATAGTAACATATTTTACTTATTACATATCTTTAAATATGCTTATATGAATTGAAAGAGTTCACTTTATGCCGCAAATCCCAACACGGAATGGCCGAGTTTGTCTATTAGAGAAACAAAAATCCCAACATAGAATGACTCTTTTACTATTAGAGAAACAAAAAGTAAAGTAAATTCCATAATATCAAGAAATGTCTCAATAGTAAAGAATAAAGATACCACAAGAATTACAAGATAATTAAATGGTTAATCACACCAATAGAAATATCTTCAATTATCAATTTAGACTCTTAATCATTGCTACTGGGCACCTGCATGGAACAAGATAATACACAAGGTTGAATCCCTCGATGAGCAGAGAACAAATGATAATAATAACAAATAACAAGATGAAAATCAAATTATAATATAAAGTATTGGTAAGAGTCGCACATACTCCATGACTTTTTTTGTTTCAGTATGACAGTATGTATACCTTCTAAACACGACCGGCCCTCGGGATTTTTTACACCACCCCCCATACAATTTTGATACCAATCCTAAAATGATTTTCACAACCATTCACAAAAAAAAATCAATTTAAGATTTGAATATTTTACAAATAAATACCTATTACAAACTAGATAACAAAGTTAAAAAAATTCTTATACACCACTTTATTCATGATTATACTCCACTTCTCTCAAATAAAATTCTACCAAACCTAAATCCTCGATTATAAAGTCTATGTAGCCCTAAAAATGAAAAAAAAACGTAGGAAATACCTATAGGAAAATTGTATTTATGTTATTCACCTCTAATGATGATTGACGTACTTTATTATTTATTTGAATTACAATTTGATTATATCTTTTTATTATGTGACTCGACCTAACCAATATCGGATCGAATATAAGAAAAAAAATATTTAATGATAAACAACTCACATCATAATCTTTTTAACCCCATAAAAAACAATGTTGAATCTGCCATACAAACATCAACATATCAAGAATAACTGAATAAGGTTGTGATTGATTTCCGCTGACCAAGGGCTAACCACTGACTGGCTGACTCGGTCAGCCGGGTTAGCCGGTCAGGGCGTTTGATTTGTCCGATGTTGGCGACTGACCCAGTCGCTAAGGTCTGACCGAGACCGTAAAATCGGCATCGCTGACCGGTGTTGGCGACTGACCCGCCGCTCCTGCCCTCCCTCCGCTGCTCCCTGCCGCTCTTTCCCTCCTTCAGCCGCTCATCGCCGTTCCTGCCCTCCCTCACCTCCGCCGCTGCTGCCCTTTCTCACCTCCGCCGCTGCTGCCCTCCCTCCGCCGCACTGCCGTTCATGTAGAAGACGATGGAGATGGAGATGGGTGGGTGTGGGTTGGGTAGAAGATGATGGAGATGAGGTTGGGTAAAAGATGATGGAGATGGGGTTGGATAGAAGATGATGGAGATAGGGTTGGGTGGGTTGGGGAACGGTAGAGATGATGGGGATGGGGATGGGTGGGTTGGCTTTTAATATGTTATTATCATATTAATATTAATATTTTATTATATTTTATTATATTATATTATATTACTATTATTATTATTATTATTATTATTATTATTATTATTATTTATCATTTCATACTCAATTAGCAGATAAATTTACAGAAGTGTACATAGTGGTTATCTTTTCACTCAGCAGAGTCAGTCAGATACATAATCAAACAACCAATTTTCAGTCAGATACAGACTCAGTCAGAACTTCTTACTGGTCAGCTTCTGACTCAATAAGATCTTACTCATTTAGCACAATCAAACAGCCCTTAAGTCATAACAAATGAAGTACACATAGCCAATCTTCATATATAATAAAAGAAACCTTTTCAGCCACTTGGCAAGATTTCAGCTGCTAAATGGCCACTTGACAATTTCTTTTATAAATAACAACCACGTGGCACAACCATATTACATTTTCATTAAAATACACGTGGGTTGGAAAACCCGACCCATTTTCCTTTCCTGGTTTATTCAAAACGCCTAAACCATTCTTCAAACCCTAATTTCATCTTCCCCATTCTTAGCCACTCCTCTCTTATTCCCTCACCTCTGCACCAACATTCCGAGTTCTTCCCTACCTACGATTTCAGCCACTTCCCATTACAAGTTAATCATGGTGGTCAGATAAGCATTTATGATTTTGATTACTTCGATTTGTATCTTGGCCGATTACCTACGTTTCTACTACCTACGATTTGTATCATTGCAACTGTGGTCCGATTTTGTACTGGTTGTTATAATAAGGCGGTGGCGGTGGCTGAGGGTTGAAGTAGCCTTGATACACGTGACGGCGTGGCACAAGTTTGCAAATTTATTCGCTGAGACGATTATTGGGTTGCAACCATTAGCTTTTTTATGGTAATTATTTGTGGGCTTTGGCAATCTTTCAAGAATTTTGAGGTGTGTTGATATATCTTTGCTTGGTGTTCATGGTGTTCTTCAAGTATGGATGAGAACAGAGGATTTCTGGATTATGTCGATGAGCAATATATTAGTGAGTTTCATGTTTCAATCCAAGAATTATATTTCACCCTGTTGTTTTCATCGGAATCTTCTCTTGGCAATTGTGAATTCCCTCATCATATTTTTCTGATTCAAGGGTTTGTAGTTTTAAATGAAACAGAAGGCTGTAAGCTGTTAAGCTAGAGCGAAACACCTTTTGATCAGTGTTTTTTTCCCTCGAAAATATGATAATCTTAGAAATTATTACATTCTAATTACTATGTTCTCTCTATCTCCCAAGATAGAGGAAAGATTAGCCTCCATCTACCCCTTCCAGACCTGCACTTGAGTGGGATTTACTGGGTATGTTTGTTTGTTTGTTTACATTCTAATTACTATATAGTAACTTTACCAGCTGCAGCAAGGCGTGCTCTATTGATCTTGATTTCATAAATTTCTAATTGCAGATCTTAATACTGGTTTTTGGTCATTTGGGTGTTATTAAAATGGTGCACGAGATGGAGGATGAACATGTTGAAGATATGGAGGTTGAAGTACTATCTTCAATGTGGCCGGAAGACATTGATGAAGCTGGAAAAAAGTTTAATGTAGAAAAGCCAGGTGTCCATGACAATATGTTGTATGATATGGTCTTTGTTGAAGAACCTACAATAGTTGATTTCAAACGATTAGTAGAACTAACAAGTTACAGTGAAAAAGGGTCATCACAGTTGGCTTATCTTGTAAAAATTGGGAATATAAACAAGAAAATGCTGTGAGACTTCTAAGGGAAGAGCTTGAAAATTTAAGCAAACAACAACGTCAAGTTGAACTCAAGAAGTTAGAAATATATGAACAACATCGTTTTGAAGATGAAAACTATGGAGGTGATAAACGTCCTGTTTCTGTGTTGGATGAAGTTTATGAAATATTTCAAGATGTCCCTAGAAAACGAAATTAGGTTATTAATAGTTGTAATTGTTTCTAGCTTCGTAAATCTTGGTATTTTAAAAATGTTCACTTAAAAGTACAATGTTTATTTATTTTAATTTTGATAATGATTAGCTATTTATACGTATTATAATCATTTATATCTTCAAACATGATTTTGTAATGCATAATATTGTATTACTAATCATTTAATATTTTATTTATTCAATCTGTGTAACACACGGGAAGTAACCTAGTAGTAACATAAATAAACATCCGTTACCACAACACCCAAATTAAAAAATAAAAATAAAAAATAGAAATAGAAATGAAAAATAAAAAATAAAAACTTGTTCAATTCATTTTTTTGTTGCGAGTAGCAGAGCATCAAGACTTGATTACCGATAAACAACAGACTTACAGGCAATTTCAACAGTAGTGGTGCACATGGTTGGCTGATGCACTAGACTGATCGAGTTAAACCGAATTGACGTCATAAATTCTTTATTAACTAAATAGTAATTTTCTTAAAAACAATTAAAAGTGGCATGAACTTTAATGTTAACTTTACAAATTTACGGATACTATACGTCCAGATCTCTTTCACTTTTATGAATTATTATTAAATTTTAGATTTTTCTAGTATGAAATAATAAGTTCTTGAGTAAATCTCGGTTTTGGTCCCTGTGTTTTGCAAATTGACTCCACTTGAGTACCAACGTTTATTTTCTCCATTTGAGTACCAAAGATTGAAAAAGTTCTCTGTTTCAGTCCAATTTTACAACGCCGTTTGAATGTGCCGTTAAATAGGAGGCACGCGCGCTGCACATGAGGGTATTTCGGTCATTTCATGTGTAATTGGTCTCTGTGTTCGCATATGATCAAATTGAAACTAGGTCAAATCTCTTAAACTCATCCCCCACGTTTTTCACTTCTCTGATTTCACTCCTCGTCAATTCGTCATGTGGCATTTGCGTGCTGTCACTGAAGTAGAGTATGATACTCTAGAAATATACGGTAAGTGCATTCAATCTTTGCCAACGAATTTTGAATTCTGTTTACAATGTCTGATTTGCATTGTTAATGCAGGTCAAGAACCAAACTTGTTTCTTTAAAAATCAATCACGGTGGAGAGTTTGTGGGCTTAAACCCTAGAAGATACGTGCATGGCAAGGTAAATTTTGTGGACCTAGTTGATCAAGATGTGTTCTCTGCCCATGTGATTGATGCAATTATCAAAGCTTTAGGCTATCCTGAAGATGAGGTAATTTACTATCACTTCAAGATTCCAGGGCAAGATTTAGATTTCGGTCTACGAGCTCTTAGGAATGATAAGGATGTACTAAACATGTTGCAATATGTATCTATTCTTAAGTTGATAGAGATTTATACAGAGCATGGTAAAACTAAGCTAAACACATACTTTCAATCACCTGACGGTGGTTCTAAAGTAGTGATTGAGGAGATTGTTGATGTTGGGCCTTATAATTGTAAACGACAATTAGCACTTGAGTGGCATAATGATAACCCATGGTCTAGTGATGAAGATGTTAGTGAGACTGTTGGTGAAGGTCAAGTAGAGAATGTTAGTGAGGCTGTTGGTGAAGGTCAATTAGAGAATGTTAGTGAGGCTGTTGGTGAAGATCAAGTAAATAATGTTAGTGAGACTGTTGGTGAAGGTCATGTGAATGTTAGTGATCATGTAGGAGAGAATGTTAATGAGGCTGTTGGTGAAGGTCGAGTAAATAATGTTAGTGAGACTGTTGGTGAAGGTCATGTGAATGTTAGTGATCATGTAGTAGAGAATGTTAGTGAGGCTGTTGGTGAAGGTCATGTGAATGTCATGGATGATAATACATTTATAGCCCAGTTTATGAATGAGTATGCCTTTGAAAGGGATAATAATGACTTTAAGAGGGATAACAATGACTGGGAAAGGGATAACAATGACTGGGAAAGGGATAACATGGCTGAGGGTGAAGTTAATGATGAAGATGAAAGGGATAACATGGCTGAGGGTGAAGTTAACATGGCTGAAATGGATAGTAGTGCAGATGGGGATTCTGATTTTATTGTTGATGAAGATAACATTGTAGAGGATGTGGAGGTGGACATGAATGAATTTAGAGCAGCTGTTGATATGGATGTAGAAGATGAGATGGAAGTAGATAATGATGTTGATGAGGAGACTGCACAAATAGATCTGGATGACTTTGACAGTTTAAGTGAAGATGAGGATACTCCATTAAACAAAAGATTAAAACAGTTGAGAAAGGAAAAAAAACTGGAAAGCAGTTGCATCAGCCCCTTTTTATGTTGGTCAAACTATAAGTGACAAAGAACAAATCAAGTTGGCAGTTAAGAAAAATGCTATTGAGACTAGAAGGCAACTTCGTATTGTGAAAAATGACAACCGTAGATTTAGGTTTGTTTGTGAAGGGCATAATCCAAGTTTTGTTTGCAACGAGGGGCAAAATAGATATGTTCTAAAAGATGGTGGGTCCCAGCAGTGTGAGGAATCTGCAAAAGCTGGTGGTTCAACTACATTAAATAAAAAAGCAAGGAAAAAGAATCCAAAGCCCACTTGCCCTGGACTTTGCATATATCTAGAACCAATAAAGAAGATGTGTGGTGTGTGAAGACTTTCATTGAGCAACATGAGTGTTTACAGACAAGAGAGATACGGATGTATACTGTTAGCTCTGTTGCAAGAGAAGTGGAGCAAGTAATTGATTCTAACCCTACTATACCTTTAATGGCCCTTCAAGATCTGCTACAAAAGAAAAACCAGGTAAAGATTTCAATTCAGAAAATCTTTAAGGCAAAAATGATGGCCCTTCATAAGGTACATGGTGATTACAAGGCACAATATGAATTGTTGAGGGATTATTGTGATGAATTGTTGAGATCAAATCCTGGGACAACTATAAAAATTGATGTTGAAAGGGAGTGCAATCCAGCAAGTGAAAGTAGACAATTTAGAAGAATCTACATATGTCTTGGTGCTATGAAATCTGGTTTTAAGGCATGTGGAAGGGATCTACTGGGTTTAGATGGATGCTTTATGAAGGGTCCATATCCAGGTCAAATCTTGACTGCTGTTGGGGTTGATTCCAATAATGGCATCTACCCTGTTGCATATGCAATAGTAGAGTCTGAAACCACCAACTCATGGACTTGGTTCTTGGAACTACTTGCTAATGATCTAGATCTATGTTAATTCTGTTAATTCAAATTTCACTTTCATCAAGGTATAGGCAAAAAGGTACTGTATCTTAAGTTCACTGTACTTATCATCATTACTTTCATTAATGTTTTAAATAAAAACTGTTATAGGGATTAATACCTGCATTAAAGAAAGTTCTCCCAGCTGCTGAGCACAGGTATTGCTTGAGACACATACATGAGAATATGAAATCTAAATGGAGAGGGCATATGTACAAGGACCTATTGTGGAAGTGTGCAAGTGCAACAACAGTCCCTCAATTTGAAAAGGCAATGGCAGCAGTAAGAAAACAAGATGGTTCTTTGCATGATTGGTTAAAAGAAATCCCCCACAACACTGGAGCAGAGCTTATTTTAGTGGTAATATATGTTTTATTTGGTTAAAACTAAATAATTAGTGCTATTTTATAATAACTACCTTGTTCTTTATGGTGTAATAACTACAGGAAGAGCAGTGTGTGACATACTGCTTAATAATGTTTGTGAGGTCTTTAACAGACAATTGGTAGGAGGTAGAGATAGGCCTATAATTAGTTGCTTAGAATACATAAGGGAGTACATGATGAAAAGGATTGTTGGAGTCCACAAGTTGATTGCCAAGTGTGAAGGACCTTTAACACCATATGCAACTAAGATCTTTAATTCAATAAAATCTGAGGCTGCAGAGTACAATGTCATCATGGCTGGAGTAAACAAATATCAGGTTAGTGGGCCTTGGTTAGATCAAGTGATGGTTGACTTGGGGAAGAAAACTTGTTCATGTAGGAATGGGAGCTCACTGGTATGCCTTGTAAGCATGCAGTGGCAGCCATATGGGATCTTCAAAGGGGGGGAGGACTTGAGTCATGGGTTTCTAGAGTTTATTGGCTTCAAACATCAGCATGCCCAACAATTCTAACAGCCCCAAAACATCATACTCAGGTGGGTAGGCCAAGAAAAAAAGGAAGAAAAGTGCAGAGGAATTGAGTGAAATCAATGATAGGGCAAGATTGCTAAGAAGGGATATTCTACTACATGTTCAAAGTGTAACAAGAAGGGCCATAACAAAAGATCCTGCACTGGTCAAGGGGGGTCACAACAAGTGTCACAGGAAGCTCCACAAGCAACACAAGATGTTTAGTTGTTGTTTTATCAGTTTTTGTTGAACAATGATGTATTTTGTACTGTCTTATGTTTGTTAAACAATGATGTATTTTGTTAACATTATGTTTATGGCATGTTCTATTTGACTTCATCTGTAGTGTACCATTTGTTACATTTGAAAGCATATAACAACAGCTTGTAATACATAAACCAAAACCCACTGCCATTGCAAGCAAAATGCACTGCCATTACAGGGTTCTTTTACATATTTTGAACACCAAATGCAATTACCAAAACCCACTGCCATTGCAAGCAAAATGCACTGCCATTACAGGGTTCTTTTACATATTTTGAACACCAAATGCAATTACCAAAACCCACTACCATTGCAACCAAAATGCACTGCCATTACAGGGTTCTTTTACATATTTTGAACACCAAATGCAATTACCAAAACCCACTGCCATTGCAAGCAAAATGCACTGCCATTACAGGGTTCTTTTACATATTTTGAACACCAAATGCAATTACCAAAACCCACTACCATTGCAACCAAAATGCACTGCCATTACAGGGTTCTATTTACATCATTTGAACACCAAATACATAAACCAAAACCCACTACCATTGCAAGCAAAATCCACTGCCATTACAGGGTTCTATTACATCATTTGAACACAAATACATAAACCAAAACCCACTACCATTGCAAGTTCTATTACATCATTTAAACACCAAATACATAACAAAGAACAACCAACTTAAACCTAATACAAATTTGAGTTTCTTCACTTGAAATGCTAAGCTCTTACAATCAGCTTGTAATTTGTTATTGGATTTCAACAATCCGCATATAATTCGAGTGGCCTTTGCACACAGAGGAGGGTCAACCCAACTCACTGTAAAACCTCTGATATTCTCCCAGAAACAATAACACACGATCTCAATCACGTGAATGCGGAATGTAAACGTGATTGGATAGAAAAGAAGATTGGATTGAACATAAAATGCTTCTTCGATTGAACAAACAACCTATTACAGGTCTTGTGCAGTTTTCGCACAGTACAGGAAGATAATGAATGAAAGCTTAATTACAAAACGAAATCTAGCTATTTATACAAAACAATGAGTTCTCGCGCGACAGGCATTTCGCGCGGCTATGGCTTTCGCGTGGCATCTTCTCTCGCGTGGAAGCTTGTCTCGCATGGTCTGCGACTCGCGTGGGATCTGCTTCTCGCGTGACTTCTTTAATTCGCGTGGATTCAGTCTTTCGCATATGATGTTTTGCCGAGCCTTGATTTATCTTCTACAATCTCCCCCTAGGCTCGGTGAAACATAATCAATCAAAGTCAACATTCGCCTTCTTGTAAGAGCCAGCATAGGCATACCATTTGTTTCTCAGGATTCGGTCAATCATCCATACGTACTGGCAAGATAGAAAATAAACAGACTCATCAGCTGAAATAGGGCAGTGTAACAGCTTGATTAAGTCGTCTTTGCCAAACTTCATCAAGTCTGCTGGATCAATGATTATATAAGACCTGTCTATACATCTGATCACAGCGTGACCGGAATCCTTTTCACATCTCCAAGATATAAGTTGCTTCAAAGTGTTGGGAGGAACTGGAGCATGCACAGGGACTTTTCTGATAAATTTGGGATGTTGATAGACTCGTATCTTCATAGGAGCTTTAGTATTTTCATCAATTCTTGTTGAGTCATCAATCAACTTTGATTTTGCAGTCTTAAAGTCTTTGAAATTTGTGCGCATCTCCCTTCTTATCATGGATCTCATGAGTTCAGCTTCACTGTAATTACTCTCATTGAAGAATGGAGCTTTGCCCATGGAGTATAAATCAGCAGCACGTAGAGTATGGAAGTCTTGAGTGCTCTTTAGATAATCAATCTCTCCATTCCTTTCTTTATGATATACATCCCTTTCTCGCTATCATAACCCCAGCTAATAACATGAGACATTTCACCATACTTCTGTTTTGGCTTTGATATAAACAGAAAATGAGCTTCAGTAGGTGGTGGTGGTGCTTTGAATTGTAAACCTCCTCTAGTGTATAGGGCAATCTGACCAGTAGTATCTGTCTTTGTAGCATCAGTAGGAGTTTCACCACTCACAGTCTCATTGGGGATTTCTCCTTCTTCAAGATTGATGTCTTTGAATAGCTCTTGAAGGTTGTTCCCAAAAATGTCTGTATATTCATTCTGCTCTTCCAGATCATCAAACATATCAATTTCTTCTTCAACAGCTCCAGATGAAGTTTGTTGAAAAGAATACAGTTCCTTTTCATAAACACTTTCCGTGGCAGGGTCCAGTGGATCATATCCTTCTGGATCACTAACACTTGGTCGATCGACATTGTCAGTGTTAGTATCTCCAGTTGGACTCGAAGAAGAACCTGTAGCATTACCTCCATCAATATCACCTCCATCATCATTATTACCATCATTACCTCCATCATCTCCACCATCATCATCATCACCATTATTTCCACCATCGTCATCATCATTTTCATCGTCATCCTCATCATCATCATCCTCATCATCATCATCCTCATTATCATCAGAATCAGCATAATCAACTAACTCTTCATCCTCCTGTTCATGAATAATAGGCATAGAAACCATGTGTTCCGGCTCAACGAAAGCTGTAGATGTGTAAGCTTCGGTGATAGGTACTTCAGATGAAATAGGAACATCTTCAGTAGTGCTAACACTTGGCTGTACAATAGATGCTTGAGCTTCGTTGACCGTTTCCTTCTCAGGAACAGTCTCAGTAGGAGGTGGGCTTGGAGAGCGTCTACTTGATTCACCAATTACTGTTGTAGACCTTATGATTGGTGGCTGATGAAAATAAGTCTGTGAAATGAATTCTCTCAGCTCGTTCAGTTGTCTCTCCAACCCAGAAGTGTAGTCAAACATGCTCTTCATTTGTTGTTCAAGAGAGGCCAATCTTGTGTCTTTGATAGCTGAGTCGAGATGAATCATGTTGATCAGATTTGTCTTTTCATCATTGCCTTTCTTTAATTCAGCAATCAACTTCATATTCTCAAAGTTTTCTTTCTCCAGGTTCTTTATTCTTTCTTCCAATATGATAGAACCAGGAGTGTTTGATGATTCCTCTCTCCTCTGAAACTCAGGAGGAGTATTCAAGAGTGTATCTACATCAAACTCTAAATTTTCTTGATGAGGTGGTGTAGAAAAACCAGAGCCAGAATATTAGCTGCTCCAGAAACAGGAACTGTTTCTGTTTCAGGAGCAGAAGAAGTCACATTGGCTGTCTGATCTTGATCAGTTTCAGTGACAACCACATGTGTTCTTGGTCTTCTGGGTATAATACCACGACCTCTCTTTCTAACTGGATAATCTCTCCTTCTTGCCATACGTTTTCTTCGTGAGGAGGTACTTGGCGACTCTTCAGGGACATAATCAGTGTCCCTGTCTTCCTCATTTGGTCGAGAAGATGTTGGAGTAGAAGGGGTTGGATCAGTTTGGATCACATAGGGAACATTCCCTATTTGATCACTAGCAGTCTCAGAACTGGAAGCAGAGTGAACAACTTCTTCCATTCCTCCTTCACGCACAGGCTCATCTTCAAATAGCTTCTCAATCTCTTCATCCACATTATCTCTAGTAGTAGAAGTAGAAGCACCAGTCTGTGCCTCATCAGTATGAGCACCTTCACCAAACTCATCAATATTTTCTTCAATCTCAGAGAATTTTTCGATCTTCGCAAAACTTTCACCAGAGCATTTGTTTCCTCTGGCTCCAGTGAGGTGTGTAAAAATCTCCTTCTTAATTGTCTATACAACATATTTTGGAGATCTCTGAGTGGCAAGCTCAGGAAAAGCATCGTTGATAACCAGCTGAATGAATCTAGGATACATGATAAACTTTCTCCTGGATTGGCCGTAGCGTTTTTCACTATCTCTTGAAATATAACGCCAGAGATACTGAATGGAATATCATCCACCAGAGAAACCAATAATGAACCAAACACAGCACTAAGACTGTCCATCCCAGCCTTCAGATTGCTTAGACGGTGTATTACCACGTGAAATAAGTATTTCCAGTATGGTGGTAACCACTTCTTTTCCAGACTTGGATATCTATACTCGTATCCCATACGAGTCAAACAATCTATCACAACATCATCCTCAAGTCTAGTTGGAGCATTATCTGATCATCAAACAGTAACACTCTGTTTAGAATAGCCTGTGATACAGTCACTCTTTTCTCCTTGACTGTGGCAGTGATAACCTGATTACCAGCTTGGTCTTTTCCAGAGCAGCAGTGCTCCAGAAAGAATCAATAAGCTCAGAATATATTGCTGGATCAGCAGATATGGCATATATTACGAGAATTCTTCAGACCCTCGATCATAGAAGAAAACAGTTCCTTCCCTTCCGGAACCTCATCTAAGTAGGCAACACAATTATGATTTTTATTGAAAATCATTTGTGCCATCTGCATTGTCACAACAATCAGGATTAGAACACTTAGAATATAACTTAATTATGCCAAAAGAGTTGCAACACTTAGAACAAAAATTTACAATTAGAAAATTTCATCACTTGTTAACAATTGATAATCTCAAAGTTTATTACATTAAGGTTTATCAATAAAAGGTTATTGTGTTCAAGTACATTTGAGACACAAAGCTTCAACACTTAGAAACTTTTAAAACTTTCTGTTATGCAAACAAACTAACACTTCGAAAATTAATAATGAGCGAAAATGTTAATGCGACAACACTGTTCACGCGACAAAACTGTCAAGCGAGAACTCAGTTTGTGCGACAAATGCTATTCATGCGACAACATTGTTTCGTGCGAAAATAATGTTCACGCGAAATCACTTTGCAAAAACTGTGTTCAAGCAGAACATGTATGTCACGCGAAACTAAGGCTCACGCGCTAATCAGTTTCACGCGACAACCCTTTTTCGCGTCTGTTCATTTCTACGCGATTCGCACAACAGAGATTTTCAAATTAACCTTTCAAACATCGATTTTAATCCATGAAATGCAGTTTATTGCTGTCGCCTAGGACTATTATGTTGATTTCATTAATCGATTTCATCATTTAAGTCATTTTTATTGAGATTTTAAGTCAAAGATGTTAAGTTCCCCTTATCATTTCATCTCTACAGTAATCGGCTCAAACATATTATACCTTTAAATCACAATCTGAGAGTAATGAGAATGAAATATGAAACACAATCACAACAGGAGTGAGAAGATGACAGATTTTGGTGTATGCGACAAGAGATTTCGGATGGCGAGCGAAAAGGGTTTTCGGGTAAGATTTTGAGCGAAATGTGATTTCGTCTCGTTCACTGTGACTTTTATACACCTGATAAGTCACGCGACAGACACTTTCGCAAGTCCTTCTATTTCGCGTGACTTTCCATTTCGCGTGCGAAACAGTGACTTTCAAAATTTCAACTTTTAAATCTTTCAAACCTTTACACAACTTTAAATCCTTTTATTTTCAATAAATTAAGTCAACATAAAATGTTATTTACCAAGTGACCAATTAATCTAAGAATCTTCAATTTTCAAAATTTTCTTGTTATTTATTTGTCCTAAAAATAAAACACTATAAAAGTGAAATAAAAACAAACACTAACATACAAAATAACAAAATAATGAAAATAATGAAGAAATCAAGATCGGATTTGCATGTTTTTGTAAGAATTTTCATAATGAGATCATATAGTTCTTTTGTCAAGTTAAGACTCTGTCCGGCTTTATTTAAAATAACTGGTTAAGTTGATTGTCAATATCTGTTGTCCGCTTTAAACTTATACTTCATGTTTTACTCAGAAACATAATGAGTGATATATATCATGTTTTGTGTTGATTTAATATAATTCAGTGGATCCCACAATCAGAACTTCTGTAAAGTAATTATTATCCTTCAAGACACTATTGAGATTTTCAAGTCACCCCAATTTGACTTAAACCATGCATTGATGATCAGTGATACCATTTATTGTTTTCCTAAATATAACTATTTGAGTATAACTAGCTGAGAAATATTTCTTAACCTGGAATATTAACAAGTTTAAGGACTCACTGACAGCCATCCGGACTTACGTCTGCCCTCTCAAGATGTTTAGGACTTACAAGCCATTCGGACTTACATGCCCCATCTTTCGATTTTGCCTTCCAAGTTAAAAACTATTCTCAAAATAGAAAATATATACCATATAGTATGTATGTCTTTTAGACATATCTTTTGATTTGTTGTGCCTTTTGGCATCTTATATCCTATATGGCCTTTTCCTTTTGGCATCTTTTGCTCAATTATTTTCTTTTTCTTTTTGTATTTTTCTCTTTTTGTTTCTTTTTGTATTTTGATCTTTTATATATATATATATAGTTATGATAATCACTGAATCATCATCATATACAGGCTTGAGTATGACAAGATTATATCTCTCAGTCTGTGTTAGAACTTTTTTTGGCACAGAATCCTGATATGTTCCCCACTAAATCATATTTCTTTAATTCAAGTGTAATCACTCAATTATGATCTTTTCATTTCTGAAAGCAAAGCCTATCAACATATCAAACATAATCCAAGTGTATTCGTATTTAAGCCTTTGAAAGTACTTATACTCGTTTTGAACTTTGTAATATCATTTCTCATTTAAGCATGAAAAATTTCATCTTTTGATTTTGGCAATCCTTTGATCTTAACTCCCCCTAAGACCAAAAATATTTTTCAGAACTTGTTTTTCTAATTTTCTCCCCCTAAAATTGTGATTGTTCTTTCAAGAAAAAGAAACAATTGCAATTTTATTCTTTATTAAAAAAAATGAAAAATCTTTTGTGAAGATTCATTAAACCAATTTATCCAAAGTTAATCATTCCCAATGATTGCACAAGGAAATCAAATCGAGAATGATCAAATGCCTGGTAAATAAATCAGCGATATTTTCAGTTGACGGCACTTGTTTTAGATGAATAAGTTTACGATCAAAACAATCGCGGATAAAATGGATGCGAATGTCAATGTGTTTAGTTTGAGAGTGTTGAATGGGATTTTTCATGATGTTTAGTACTGCCGTGTTATCACACCAAATTGGTGTGTCATAAATGTTGAGACCATAATCGAGAAGTTGTTGCTGAATCCAGACAAGCTGGGAACAACAGCTCGAAGCAGCCACATATTCAGCTTCGGCAGTGGATGTGGATACAGTGTTCTGCTTCTTACACTGCTAAGAAATGAGTCGGTTACCCAAGAATTGACATCCTCCTGTGGTCGATTTCCTGTCTAAATTACAACCACCATAATCACTGCCAGTATAAGCAAATAAATTGAAATCGGAATTTCGAGGATACCAAAGACCAAGTTTAGGTTGACCTTGAGATACTTGAAAATCCGCTTGACAGCTTTCATGTGTGATTCTTTGGATTACTTTGATAGCGGGCACACTGACAAACAGGAACATGACATCCGGCCTGCTTGCAGTGAGATACATGAGGGAACCAATCATGATCTGTAAAGATGTTGATCAACTGATTCTCCTAATGGATCCGGAGTAAGAGTAGGACGAGAAGCCATTGGAGTTGGAGCTACTTTGGAATCTTGAAACTTGTATTTCTCAAGAATTGTCTGAACGTACTTTTCTTGATGAATGAGAATACCCGTCTCAGATTGAGTAACCTGAATACCCAAGAAAAATGAAATTTCCCCAAGGGAACTCATCTCAAACTTCTTCTTCATCACCTCTTCGAACTCTGTGCACATACTATCATTTGTGGAACCAAAAATGATATCATCGACGTAGATTTGAACCAAAATGATATCATCGCCTGGTTTTCGTATGAATAAGGTTTGATCAATTGCACCTCTTGAATAACATTTGCAAGCAAATGTTCAGTCAGAGTTGCATACCAAGCACGAGGTGCTTGATGTAAACCATATAGCGCCTTATCCAACTTATATACATAATCAGGATGATCTGGGTCTTCAAATCCAGGAGGCTGACAAACATAGGTTTCTTCCTTCATTTCTCCGTATAAAAATGCAGTTTTAACATCCATCTGGTACACCTTGAAGTTCATGTATGAAGCAAAGGCTAAGAATATGTGTATTGCTTCTAGTCTTGCAACTGGAGCATACACTTCTTCATAGTCCAATCCTTCAACTTGATAAATCCCTGCACAATAAGACGTGCTTTATTCCGAACTATAACACCTTTTTCATCCGTTGTTTCTAAAAATCACTTTGTCCCAATCGGAAGCTTATCCTTTAGAAGTTCAACAAGATGCCAAACATTGAGTTTCTTGAATTGCATCAACTCATCTTGCATTGCTTCTATCCAGCTGTTTTCTTTGAGTGCCATTTCCACATTCTTGGGCACTATTTGTGATAGAAAGCAAGCATATAGGCATGTGTTGATTGCCCCTGATTGACTTCTGGTAATTACACCTTCGTGCAACGGACCAATGATTGCTTCAGTGGGATGAGTTTTATGTATTCTCAATTGAGGAATCTCATCTGCAACCATTCCATCTTCCAAATTTGTAATATGTTCAACATTATCAAGAGCTTCTTCAGAGTGTTGAGATTGATACACAATAGTTTCTTCAAGTGTGTCATCTGAAACATGAGTTTCAGAAGTAGTAGACACATTTGGAGATTCTTCAAATGGAACTTGAATGATTTCTATTGGTGTATGTATAGTTTCTGACGAAGAAGATGAAGATAATGGAGAACTCAAAGATTCTTCCAGTTCCTGAGTAGGAATTTGTTCTGAAGAAACATCTAATGACTCAGAACATGCAGATACAGGTACAGAAGCTGTAGGAATATCTTTGGATGATGAAGCAACAGCAGAATCATCAGATATCAAAGATGAAAGATCCTCAATGATTTTGTTGTCCAAGGAGATTGCTTGAGAAGTAGAATCTGCAGATGAAGGTTTAAAAATTTTAAAATTTATGAACAAAGATTCATAATCATAAACCCATGAAGGAGCTGAACCTGCATCAGTTATGTTAAGCTCGTGCCAATCAATGTTAAATGACTCGACTATTTGTCTAGTTCTTTTATTATAAACACGATATGCAACTTTATTGGCAGCATATCCCACAAAGTAACATTCATCAGCCTTTTCAGAAAATTTTGAAGATGATTCAGTTGTATGCAACAAAGTGCAACAACAACCAAAAGCTTTAAAATATTTAACTTTGGGTTTGTGTCTATAAAATATTTCATATGGAGTCTTATTTAATCTTTTGTTGATTAAAGCACGATTTTGAACATAACATGCAGTATTTACTGCTTCAGCCCAAAAGAACAAAGGTAATTTGGCAGCAGAGATCATCGTTCTAGCAGCTTCAATCAATGTTCTATTTCTTCTTTCTGCAACTCCATTCTGTTGTGGAGTGCCAGCAGCACTGAATTGCCTGGCAATTCCCTTGGATTCACAAAACTCATTCAGAGTTTGATTGCAAAACTCTGTCCCATTGTCACTTCTGATGCATTTTACCTTTTTCTCTGTCTGATTCTCCACCAAAGTAATGAATTGATCAAAAGGTGTGGAGTTTCATCCTTAGATGCTAAGAAAAACACCCAAGTAAATCTAGAAAAGTCATCAGTAACAACCAGACAGTAAGATCTTCGACCCAAACTTAAAACACTTACTGGACCAAAAAGATCCATGTGTAAGAGTTGTAAGATTGATTCGACTGAGTTGTGTGCAACTGGTTTGTGAGGAAGTTTATGTTGTTTACCCTTTGAACATGACAAACAATGTTCATTTAATTGAAATTCTTTTTCGGGTAAACCAATAACATGATTTCCACGTACAAGTTTATTCATGTTTTTAAGATTGACATGTCCTAATCGACGATGCCATAACATGGAATCATTTTCCGAGGCTTTGGATAGTAAGCACGAAGCTGTTACCAAAGAACTAGAACAATGCATATCAAGAAGATATGTATCATTGTCTCTCGGAGTCCTCATCAAAATCCATTCATCAGGAACATCAAAACCTGGTTTTAAAATTAAGCATTCTTTGTTAGTAAAGTGTGTAGAATATTGTTTGTCACAGATTTGAGACACACTTAGCAGGTTATGTTTTAATTCCTCAACAAAATTAACATTCTCAAAACTTAGGACGCCGTTTGTAACTGTACCACATTTAGTAATTCGTCCTCCTCTATCTCCTGCAAATATCACTCTCCCTCCGTTGTATGATTGCACATCTTGTAGTAGTGATAAGTTACCCGTCATATGTCTTGAACAACCGCTATCTACATGCCATAGACTTTCAGTAGTCTTTTGCGGTTGTCCCTGCATTCGTAACAAAATTACTTGGATTTTGGTACCCAAGTCATACATGACTTGAGCACATTGTGTGTTGCAGTAAGACAAAATGATTTGATAGTATTATATTTTGTTTGCACATCATTCTTTTCATTTATGCTTTTAATCTTGACATTTTCCTTTACATCATTAGTCAATTTATTATCCCGTCTGACATTGAAATCATTAACAACCTTTGATTTCATATTATTTGAAAATTTTCCACGAGTGAAAAATAGTTTTCTATTATGAGAAATAGAATTATGAAATCTTTGTTTACTTAATGATTTTTGTCTAAAAGGACAATTATTTGCCAAATGATTTGTGTTTCCACACTGATAGCATCTCTTTTGTTGTGTGTGAAAAACAAACTGTGGATGACAATTATGAAAATTGTCATAAAAACCAAAGTCAGATTGACTAGGTTTAACTTTCTCCACAGTCTCTCGAATCTTTGTCTCGTTTGACAATTGCAAATTCATCTTTTGCAGATTCGAGGAAATTGATGAATTATGACCACTTTGGATTGTAGATTTGGCAGTTTTGACTTTTGGAATTGGTGGTGTTGAAATAGGAACAGTCTTTGATTCTGCTGGAGTAGGACCAGACTTTGAATTTGCTGGATGAGGACCAGGCTTAGATATACGGATTGGTGCTGGAGAAGGACCAGGCTTTTGAATTTTCAGATTGAATGCAGAAGAATCATTCACTTGCAAATCTGGGCTACAAACATCTTGATTCACAAGGTTAGCATTATAATGTAGTTTATTTTTAAAGAATCGAGAATTCGTTTCTTTAAAAATATACTCTTCTTTTCAATTACACCCTTAGAAACAAATCTACTTTTAAAATCCTTTTCAATTCTTTCTTTTGATTTGTCCTTTGATTTGCATTCAAATTATTTTTACTATTAGATTTCATCTCATTCAAATCAACCTTCTTTTCATTTCCAGACAAATTTTGTTTACAAGCAGATTGTGAAACTTTTACATTCTTAATTTTCAAACATTCATTCTCATTCTCTTCCTCACTCTCACTCTCCCAATCTTCAACCAACCCATCCACCTTCATTTTATCTGCAAAAAGATTTTCAGATGATTGTTTAGGTTTGGGTTCTATGATAGGATCAACAGATAAATTTATTTTGACAGAAGGTTTTAAGTCTTGAGATGGAGAGAATCCAATTCCATAGACCATATCAGAATCACAAATGTTATCAGATGAAGGTAAACATGAATAATCATGATTAATTGGAGGAGCAATGTTAGAAAATCCGACACCACATTTTCCTCCTTTGATCTTCTGAGTCATTTGTGACTTGATTATTCCTTCAACCATTATTGATGAAAGTTCAAATTTTTCAACAGTCAATTTAACCATGGCTAATTCACTGTTGAGTCTATTAATTTCTAGAGCGAGTTCATTGTTTCTATTTGTCAAGTCATTATTAGTACATTCTTTATCATGAAGATTTAATTTTAAATTATATATTGTTTTGTTTAAACCTTCAAGTTTTTCTTTAAAAATCTTTTCATTTGACTTGTGTTTGCAAGCTTGATACTGAAGTTTTTCAACTTCTATTATCAGGCTCTCATTATGAACTCTGTATCTTTGAACTTTCTCAACACATGTATTTTTACATAGACTATCATATACCTTGAGTTCTGAAGTTTCCCCTTCTGTTTTCTCTACCTTCTTGACCATGAATGCTTTCATTTCAGCAGCTGGTTCTTCCACTGGAGCACTATCAACAGTCTTTGGATCAATGCATGGGCTTTTGACTGGGAGCTCGACAGTGTACTCATCAATCACACTTTCTTCTTCAGCAACCTTTTCAACCTGATCTTCCTTCACAACAGTCTCCTTATCTTCTACCACTTTCTCATCCTCTATTTCAACTTTCTCCTTCTCTTCTTCCACCGTAGCAAACAAACCCTCCAACAAATCATCAGATACGAATTCAGCAAACAAATTTTCCTCCTCTTCTGGTTCTGGAACAATCTTTGCAACAAAGGCAGTAGACAAATGTAAATCAAGGGCCTCCATTTGATCAGACCAATCATATTCAGCATTAGTTTGAGAAACTAATGCTTTAGTACCACCAGAAGTACTTGCTTTGTCTTTCTTCGGCTCTATCTCCACACTCACCATCTTCTTCGGGCCTTCATTTTGACCAGTTTTTGGTTCAGTACACTCTCTGGCGAAATGACCTGGTTTGTCACAGTTGTAACACCTCAGGTTAGATTTGTCGAAACCGATTTTGCTAGAATTGTTAACTCCAAACATTTTCCTCCCAGTTCTTCTAGCAAAATTCTTCGCCCTGTAAACTACCATGGCCATCTGATACTTGATGTCATTCTCTTCAACATCATCCGGATTAACTTGTTGAAGATCATCAACCAGAACATTTGGAGCACTAAGTCTTCCGGCCATGAAAGCTTCATAACTTGACATGAATGTGGTGAAAAGAGCAAGATGCTCCTCAGCAATCTGAACAGTTTGCTTTGATGGACTAGTGGTAGCAACATAAGCATGTTGACCACTCTGAGAGTCTTGAGATTGAGAGACTTGTTGATGGATGATGGGGGAATAATGTTGAGCAGCTGGAACATGAACTTGGTGGTTTACTGCTGGTTGAATAAAAGAAGATGCTGCACTTCCAGATTGTTGTTGCTGACACATTTGTGTATAACTGACATAGTAATTCGGATTACTAGCCATCTTTGCATAGAGAGCAGTTCCTTCAGCACCCAGAGAACTGAGATGATTAGCAGCACGCTGCTTATCGTCCATAGCATAAGACTTGATTGTTGAAATGAGATCGGTCAACTGAAGAGTATACAAGTCTTTGGTTCTTTTTATCAAAGTACAGTTGTTATTCCAACTGTATGGAAGTGAATGAGCAACTTCTTGTTCACAGTTATGGGTTCCAGAGTAATACCCGCACTCTTCATTTTTGTTACCAGTCTAACAAACCTGGCCATCTGAACTTCCAGCTCTTCACCAACAATATGATTGAACATGTTGAATTCTTGATTCAACATATCCTTTTTGCTCTCTCTCATGTCTTTGTTGCCCATAATCTGAGACTCCAGAGCATCCCAAAGCACTTAGCACCCCTGAACTCTTGAAACTTTTGTGAAATCTCAGTAGTAAGTGCCATACTGATGGCAGCATAAGCTTTATCATCAAGTTCCAACCTCTTGATGTCATCTTCATCCCACAAATGTTCAGGTTTCTGAACCATCTCTCCTTTATCATTTTTATACAACGGAATGTAAGGACCATACTGGATTGATCTCCACATCTTCGGTTCCGTGTAAATAACATATCTCTCGAATCGGAAAGCCCAATCAGAATAATCATCTTCACAGAGAAGCCTCGGTGGCTTGTTACCAGTATCAATTTCCGTGTCTAGATGAAGTGAAGCAGTAAGATGCTTCAAATTTGGTGTTGTTGAAGCCATAATGATCAGAAAGTTAAAAAATCAGGTATTCGTGCGAAATAAGATCTCGTGCGAAAACCAATTTCGCGCGGAGAGAGTTTTCGCGCGCGATGGAGTTGTTCGTGCGAATTTTCAAAAGTACCTTTTCACGCGAATCGCACAAAAAGGTGAAATACCTAACTGAGCGAAAACACCACCTTTTCGCGTGCGAAAAATTACAGATCAAGCGAAAACTTCAACTTTGTGCAGAATCAAATTTCCAACCGTTTGTTCACGTGAATGTCACCTCCAATTCACTGATTAGGTTTGATTAAACCCATTTTAATCCAATTTAATGAATTTAAGTCAATATGAAGCTTAATTTTGATTAAAATTCACTTAATGTCCACTAATTCAGGTCAATTCGGTCCAAATCAGTCCAAAACCTCCGAAATCGAGCAGCATAACATTGCCATCTCAGAATCTAAAGTGATCAATGATGAATTCTTCAAAAATTGAGTAGAACACAATCCAATTCTTCTCCAAATCGTGGTTCAAGAGCCTATTGCTCTGATACCAATTGTAAAACCTCTGATATTCTCCCAGAAACAATAACACACGATCTCAATCACGTGAATGCGGAATGTAAACGTGATTGGATAGAAAAGAAGATTGGATTGAACATAAAATGCTTCTTCGATTGAACAAACAACCTATTACAGGTCTTGTGCAGTTTTCGCACAGTACAGGAAGATAATGAATGAAAAGCTTAATTACAAAACGAAATCTAGCTATTTATACAAAACAGTGAGTTCTCGACCGACAGGCATTTCGCGCGGCTATGGCTTTCGCGTGGCATCTTCTCTCGCGTGGAAGCTTGTCTCGCATGGTCTGCGACTCGCGTGGGATCTGCTTCTCGCGTGACTTCTTTAATTCGCGTGGATTCAGTCTTTCGCATATGATGTTTTGCCGAGCCTTGATTTGTCTTCTACACTCACAAACCCACAACTCGTAACCTGCATAGACAGGAGGGTCAACACAACTCACAAACATACAATAATCTTGAAACCTAACAATTTAGGTCTTACCGTGTTAGCACAATAATGAAAGCGACGTCCGGGTTTGCTGAGGTTCAAGACGTGATGATTCTTGTTGGAGATCCACATGACATATCACCATTTCATCAACTGCAACAAACACACAGAGAGAAAGAGAGAGAGATAGAGACGGAGATATGAGTGTATATTATGAGTGCAACAAACACAACAAAAGAGACGTTTACACATGAAATGACCGAAATACCCTCATGTGCAGCGCGCGTGCCTCCTATTTAACGGCACATTCAAACGGCGTTGTAAAATTGGACTGAAACAGAGAACTTTTTCAATATTTGGTACTCAAATGGAGACAAAATAAACGTTGGTACTCAAGTGGAGTCAATTTGCAAAACACAGGGACCAAAACCGAGATTTACTCTAAGTTCTTATATGTTTAAAAGTATTAAAAATCTCATTTATTAATTTGTTTCCAACCCTCTCAAGGTGGCAGAGCGATTGGTAACATAGGTTCTTCTGAAAAAAAAAAAAGGGTTCGAATCTCACATGGTTAACATCTTAAGGTGGCCAACCGAGGGCGAGAATCATGAGACCAGAGTTGAGTGTAACGCGACTTAAAGGTAGATACATAGTCTGGACCCCATGACTTGTTGCTCGTAAATTCGTGGGCTGCGTTGTCTCCTATGTATTTATTGGATGGGGGTGTGTCATAGGCCGCTTAATAAGTCAGGTAAATTTTTTTTATCTATCCGATTCAACTGTGTTTTCATTTAATATTTTTCCTAGAACCGGAAGAACCTTTTTTGTCTATAATTGTTAAATTACTATAACTAGGTAATTAGCCCGTGTATTACACACGTTAAAAGTTATAAATATATAATTTAAATACGTAAACAAAAATTTAAACTCTATCATTTTTATTTTAAATCGATTATATAAAAATAAAAATTAATGATCATAAGGTTTAAAGGGTTAAATAAGGTTTAAAGCATTAAATAAGGTTTAAAGGGTTAAATAAGGTTTGAGATAATTGATATTGTAGATTTAAAATCACTTAAATGGTTGGTGGTGATTGAGATAGTTAAAAAAATAAAATCTTCACACTTTTTGTTTAAAAAAAAGCTAAAATAAAATACAAATTTTAAGTAAGAAATATAACATGTGGGAAAATTTTTTAAAGTGAAATATGACCATGATATGTGTCATCATATAGATCAGGGGTAGACAATAAAATAATGGACTTGCTCTCTTGAAAATATTCAAAGTTGTCTCATTCATGAATAAAATTCTACCCCCGGTGACAAGATGGCTTTCTTTGTCGTTGAACATAATTAATTAGAAGAGTCTTCGCTCTAAAGTACCACTCCAACACGAAATTACTGAATTATACTACTTAGAGAAAAAACAAAGAAAAAATGAATAACATCAACAGATATTTTGAGTAAATGTCTTAAAAGAAGTACGACACTTAATTAAGTGATCTATTACATCAAAGAATATAATGTCTTCTATTATCAATTTATTCACTTCTACCGAATAACCATGTCATGCAACACAGAAAAAACACAAAGGTCAATAACCGATGAGCAGAGAACAAATGATAATAAGTTGTAACATAATGACAATAAATTATAATATAAAGATGTACATGATACGAAAATAATACGTTACTCGTTGCGTTTAAAAGTAATATTCTCATTTATTTATTTACTTTCCAATTTTACTTTAATTTAAAATTATATTTGTTTGAAATTTATAACTTTTAAATTAATATTTTAAATTTTTTATTACTGTTGTATTATTACATTATATCCTATGTATTTATTTTAAAGAAAAAAATAGTAGATTTTAACGTTCTTTGATTTTTGATACGAAGAGTTTTCTTTTTTTTTTATTGACCTTTTTTGTTGTTGGGTTTAACAAGAAGTCTTCTTTAGGAAGGAAGAGAGAGAGAGAGACGAGGTTATAAGATAGGAAGAACGAGGAAGACTAACGTTTACAACGACAACAATGACGACAGTTTACGATGATAGTGATGCTGGTTTTGGATACAAATGTTGGCGTGCGGTGGGAGATATAAGAGCATTCACAACCCATGCCTTATATTTATGTGAGTGTGTTTGGTATATTATATGGAATGATTTTGAGTGGTTGTGAGTGAAGGAGAGAGAAAAATGTTATTGTGGATTGGTATATTTGAAGAATCACTGTACAATCCTTATAAATTTTTAATATTTTTTAAAGTGGTTGTGAGTGAATGAGAGAGAAAGAAGTAATGATAAGGGTATAAAAAGTATTATTTAATTGAAAGGAGAGAGAAGAAGTAGTGATTTTTAGTGTAATTATATAGATAAAGATAAGGAATGGGATGTGAATGCTCTAATGTTGGAATGTTAATAATCAAGAAATTAGAAAAATCAAACTAAAAAGTCAAACTGCAGTTAATTATATCAATCGGTAGTTAGTTAGTTAGTTATGGTAGTTATGTATGTAACCGTCAACTTTAAGGGTATAAATACCCGTCTGTATGTTGGTATTATGTGTGGAATAACAGTGTGTGTTTGTGTGTGTATTTTGTTCCACCGAGTCCCTGCACAAATCTGTGCATACTCATAATCGATGTTCATCCACGAATGATCCAGATAATTCGATCCGAAGGGGCCTCAACATGGTATCAGAGCCAGGTTATGAAGTGGATCAAATGAAGCAGTCACCATCAAAGAAAGAAGACAAAAACAGAGCATGAAACGCAGAAATATGTAGAAGCGATCTAAACCCCATAATCGATTTAGACAGAAGGCCATGGTGAAAAGAAAGAATAATTTGATGTTGGTAGAAGGGGAAACACATTAAATTCAGAAAGAATGATCGAAGGTGCCAGCACGGTGAAAGGGAAAAAACAGAGAGTTGCAAGATGGGGTTATAGTCAATTGTATCGTGGTGTTCAATGCAATTGAAAGTTTCAATCACAAGAGAAGATCGCAGAGAAAAAGAATTCAGAATCGAGGATCGGAATTGTTGATCATAGGATCGGAAAATTGAATCCACCCAAGATTCATTCGAAACTGGTTGACAAATCCGTGACCACATTGAATTGCCTTCAACACATAACCAAAGGATTAATCATGACGGCGCTAACCCCGTTGGAATCCGATTCAAATAGAAATCGGAAAGTCATGGCAATTCAAGGAGTACCAATTTTAATTCGACAGAGACGGCGTTAACACCGCTTATCTTGATCAACGGATCCGGAGAGTCAAAGTCAAATTGCAAATCGGATTTAAACGAAGAAGGAAGAAGATGGACTGCACATTTGGATGAACAACAACAAAGTTATTAATTTCTTGATTAGGGGAGTGATTTTTTTTTCCAATTGTTGGTATTGGGAATCAAAACATACACTGATTATGATGTGTAGAAGATAAATTTGAGAGAAACTTGTTATTGATCATACGTACACACACAAATGTTGGATACAAGAGGGGTATTTATACCCTTACAAATGACAGTTATTTAACTAACTAACAGTGATTAACGGTAACTAACTTAACTATCTAACGTCATTAAGTGATGGTGATGTGGAACTTGCGGTGATATGGGCTGCCGATGGGGGATATATCTGTTTGGTATATGAATGTTAATTTAACCCAATAATCTCCCTTTTAAATTTAACATTCCTTCACCTTTAACTTTCTTGAATTTTCTTTCTACAACAAGGTTGGGTCATCATCATCATAAATGAGATTGGATTCTTGCTGCTTATCTTTCACCTTGTTCTTCCATTTGTGCTTCCATTTGGTGCATTCATATGCAAAATGACTAAATCCTCCACATTCATAACATCTAAATTTGTTTTTGTCTTTGTCTTCTTGAGTCATATTTTCTCTTGATCTTTTCTTGCTTTGGTAAAGTCTCTTGCTTGTCTTGTGTTGAAGATTCTTCCTCGTCCTCTACCACGACTTTGATTATTTGTACTTGCCATTAGAAGCTTAGTTTGATGGCTTCCTTCTAACTCATCATGACTTTTGAGGCGTTCTTCAAATGCTGTTATTCTCCCCACTGCTTCTTCAAATGGCATTTATCTATTTCTGTATATTGCTCGATAGATGCTACTATTGGTAGAAACTTCTTAGGAACGGAGTTAAGTAACTTTCTTACGATTATCTTATCTTTAAGAGTGGTGCCAAGACTTTTGAATTTGGCTCTTATGCTGCTTAACTTGCTTGCGAAGTTACTTACGCTTTCATTTTCTTTCATCTTTAACGTCTCTAACTCGCTTCTTAAGGTTTGTAGACGTGCCTTTGAACTAGATCGGCTCCAAGGTGTCGAACTTTAATTGATTCCCAAACTTCTTTTGCACTTTCACATTGTGCAACTTGCATTAGTATATCTTCGGGTAATGTTTGGAAAATCATTGCTTTAGTCGTATGCGCTTTCTTTTCATCTACATCTCCTTTCGAATCAATTGTTTCCCAAAGACCATAAGCCTTTAAGATTGTTTCCACTAAAAGTACCCATGAGGTGTAGTTTGACTCGGTTAATTTTGGACATTGGAGTGATATGTTCCCTTGTTCACGTGTTGATGTCAATGTACTTGCTGATTTTTCTGCCATGTTTTCTTACTTAATTTTCTTGGATCGTCTCTTTCCTATCTTGCTTTTAAACTTACTTTAACTTGCACTTTCTTCTTGCCAATCAATTCAAATGATGAACAGTCTTGCTTTCTTGTCTTAATCTTTCAACGTTCTTGCTTTCTTGCTATGGTTTTCTTGCTTATCTTGCTTGCTTTGACAGAAATTGGTCTATCTCACTTGCTTTGACCGAAATGGTCTATCTTGCTTGCTATGACCAAAATTGGTCTATCTTGCTTGCTATGACCGAATTGGTCTATCTTGCTTGCTATGACCGAATTGGTCTATCTTGCTTGCTATGACCGCACGAGTCTCTCTTGCTTGCTTTGACGACACGGGGCGTTCTTGCTTGCTTTGACCACACAGGTTGTTCTTGCTTGCTTTGAAACACTATGGTTTCTCTTGCTTGCTATTTGAACCAAGATTGGTTCGATCTTGCTTGCTAAATGAACCACACGGGTTCGGTTCTTGCTTGCTATATGAACCACAAGGGTTCGGTTCTTGCTTGCTATATGAACCACAAAGGTTCGGTTCTTACTTGCTATATGAACCACAAGGGTTCGGTTCTTGCTTGCTAAATGAATCTCGTAGATTCGATTTGACTTGCTAATTATTGAAAATTTTAATAATCTTTGTGATGAATTTCTTTTTTCTTTCATAAAATCATAAAGTTTTAAGTAAAGTTTTATCAAATTAAATTTCTTAAAACCTTTGATTAAAAAAATCTCTTTTTTATTTCAGTTTTGTTTGGTTTTTAGAAAACAAATTAAAGAATGGAAATATGATTCCCTTCTCAAACACATTTCTGACCTATAGATAAATAACTTATCTTTTTAAAGAAATATCATTAAGAAAAATGTTATTTTCTATAATAATATGTTTTTGTGGTTTTGTTTCTTGAAATTGATTTGATCAAATAAAACAAAACTTTCTTGATATGTTTCCTTACTATGTTTAAACTTTCAATTTTGACTTTCCACGTCTGGATAATATTTTCCCGACTCCGTCTTCTTCAATCGATTTCGGATGATGATTCCAATAAAGATATGAAGGGTTCAAATCAATTCTGGATTTCGTTTGATTCGATTTTAATTAATAAAAACGATTTGATTGCTTCTGCTCTTCTTCCTTTTTCTTTCGCCACTGAAGCTTTTGTGATACTCTGTTCTTCGTCTTCTTAATCGAAAGTTTCAATTTCGTTGGTTTCGTATAATCTGATGATCAAAGATATTGATCTTGGTTTCGGTTTGATGATCACAAATAGTAGCTTTGATTCTATCTTACTGCTGATTCTGAATTTTGGATTTGTATGCGATGAAAGTTCCGATCGTGAAACAGGGGTTCAAAATTTCTTCCGATTTGATTTCTTTCTTCTTCACAGATCCAAGAGCGAACACGCTCTGATACCAATTGTTGGTATTGGGAATCAAACATACACTGATTATGATGTGTAGAAGATAAATTTAAGAGAAACTTGTTATTGATCATACGTACACACACAAATGTTGGATACAAGAGGGGTATTTATACCCTTACAAACGACAGTTATTTAACTAACTAACAGTGATTAACGGTAACTAACTTAACTATCTAACGTCGTTAAGTGATGGTTATGTGGAACTTGCGGTGATGTGGGCTGCCGATGGGGGATATATCTATTTGGTATATGAATGTTAATTTAACCCAATATATAATAGGTGGTGGATGACTTTGAGATGGAATATGTGACCGTGTGGCGGAGGTGGGGCTACTAGTTGGTCGGAGGTGATGTGGAGGTGGTGACCCTCAAAAGTTGTAAACAACTATATGGAGGCTTGTGAGTGGGTTATGTTAAATGAACAGTAACAAACATTCAACAAATATATGTCATTTGGTCTTTTTTTTTATTAACCGTTTTGCATGTATATGTTAAATAGAGGCGGAAGTAGTGTATAACTTAATAGGGGGTGCAATCTAGTGGTATGAGTGCGGACTCTTCTTCCGGTAGACCCGTTTTTTTTTTTAATTAATTTTAAGAAACAATATATGTCATCACATATTTTGCAATTAACCTTCAAGTTTATATGATACCCTGGGCAAACCATATATATATTAAGGTACACTTTTTTAATACATTTTATCATCATGCATCCTTGAAATGCATATAGTACGTACCTCAACAAAACATAAGTTAAGGAACACTTAAGTTATTCTCACATTTAAGTTGCTTTCATGAGATCAGAGAGCCTTGATGCCAACTTTGTTTAGCTGCCGGTGAAACACCATTTTTCCCTATCATCGTCTCACATATTGCTTGTCCTAACTTTTCACTCTCTAACACCACATTAACAGTGTCTGGTATTTCACTGTCTTTCAAGAAGGTGATCTGCACGTACATAAAAAAACAATAGAAAATTAATCGCCGTAGTTTTGCATGATTAATGCCCAAACCATGACACCGCGATCGAACTAACCTTTAGCGATCCAAGGGATGACACTGCGAAGATAATAGATGAGCCTGGTGGGAACTTTTGGTCCTTGAAACCTCAAGAAACTTTTCAATGATTTTGCCATCTTTATCTGTATAAGTGCCCTGTGCTTTCCAATTTGCAACACAGTTTTCAGCCACTTTTCCAGATAATTGCACACCAGTCATTGGTACTATCATTGTTATTTGAATCAATTTTTCAAATGCGCCTGTAGACACAAGTATAAACGCACAATTAGAGTGATTGTCTAAGTGTTTATCCATCATCATTAATAAAAATATTACTTGGATCAATATTACCAGTAACGAGATCCTTGTAGAACTCATCGGTTTCTTCTAACTCCTTCGCGCTTTTGCCTTTCCACTTGACCTCGAGCGACGGTATAGCTTTATCATCCAAGTACATTGCAAGCCCTGTCACCTTTATGAGCTTGCCTTGGATTTCTACACATCTCACACCTAGTGCATCATACACATGTTATTTGCATTTCACACGATTCCAACACCAATACATTTTAACATTAACAAAATAAATCCTTTTTAAAACTTTTGTATATATATAGTCATGCAACACACGAGAAGTTTTCTTATTATGATTAATTTATCTTTTTTTCTGAAAACCATTAGAAGATGGGGTTGTCACGCTTAATAATTAGTGGGACATCTTCACACCACCGTAGCCTTGTCCATAACATATATCTTTCATGTTTCTTAGATGTCGCATTAAGGTGTCACTTCTTTCCTTTTCTTTAGTTGGATAGTGAGATATCATACTTCGCAAGTGTTTACTCTTCTTATCTTTTTGTTGTTTAATTGTTTAATGAGATCTTGCAAGTGTATTCTCTGTTTCGTCTGATAAGGCTATGAAAAAAAGAAGTTACAATTACAAATGTGACAACCTTTGTATTGAAAAAAATATCATGCAAACCCTATTGTGTTGCACGCATGAGTAGGTAATGACACATTTTATAAAAAAAATATTCCTACAAAAAATAAAATAAACAAACTCTACATCTAATTAACAGCATTATCTTTTATTAGTTGACGTTCAAATTACTGATTCGATTGCAGAAATACCTGCGCCCCCAAGAATTAAAGTGTTGGTTGCACCGGGAGCCTTGAAGGATGGCGGAAAGGTGATGGATTCGACTGGATAGCAGTGGGAGAAGACAGTTGAGCCATGGTAGTAGTGAAGTGGGAGCTAACACTTGTGTTTGAGTGTAGTGAAGTGATGCGTAGATTGTGTGGAAGAGATTAAGTAGAGGCTTTTATAGGACTTTAATGCCACAGGAAAACATGTTTTATAAAACAAAAAATAGTCTTTTTCATGTTTTGGGCTCCTCCAGACCTAACGTACATTTGTTTTTCCCATATTATATCTGTGTGAAACTGTATTATTTATTATCTAATCTTTGATTAATCTTTAATAATGTCATCGAGTCATTTAAGTTGATATATACAAGTACTAGTTTAGCAACATATGTTGAATTGAATGAAAAAGTTAAATTAATAATTAATTTTTAATATTTAAAAATGATAATCTAATATTTTGAGAGAAAAATACGAATGAAATTATGTATAAATAACTAATTTAGGTAATAAAATAATAAAAAATTCTAAACTTTAGTCTTTACTAAAAACTCTTGCACTATAAAAGTTGTTTTTTGACACTTCAAATTTTTTTGGAAAACACTTTTTCTTAACAATGATTTTATAAAAGTTTTTTATTAAAAAAATTATATTTCAGAAATATTTGCTTTTAAAAATATGTTCAATAATAATTTAAATCATGTTTTTAATTTATCAAAAATCCGTTTTATAATTTAAAAAGTATATAAATAAATATTATTAATGTAGTATTAAATGGTTATCTTTTATTCTATTAATAACACATACTAAAATCCGAGGTGAAGCAGATAGTATAGAAAAAATGACATATGGCTTTAAAACATCTTAATTTATTAGTATGGATTATTGTTATTGTCTGTCTTATTAGCAGTAGCATTAGCAGTAGCATTAGCAGTAGCATTATCAGTAGCATTATCAGTAGCATTAGCAGTAGCATTAGCAGTAGCATTAACAGTAGCATTAGCAGTAGCATTAGCAGTAGCATTAGCAGTAGCATTAGCAGTAGCATTAGCAGTAGCATTATCAGTAGCATTAGCAGTAGCATTAGCAGTAGCATTAGAAGTAGCATTAGCAGTAGCATTAGCAGTAGCATTAGCAGTAGCATTAGCAGTGGCATTAGTAGTATATAGTATTGGTATTATTAGTATTGGTATTATTATTTGTATTTTTACTACTGTTGGTATTATTATTTGTATTTTTACTACTATTACCATTACCATTACCGTTACCATTGCCATTACCATTGCATTTACCATTGCCATTACCTTTGCCATTACCGTTGTCATTACCGTTGCCATTACCATTGTCAATCCATTGCCATTCCCATTGCTATTGCCATTGTCATTGCCATTGCCATTACCATTGCCATTACCATTGCCATTACCAATGCCATTACCATTGCCATTATCATTTCCATTACCATTGTCATTACCACTGTCATTGCCATTACTATTACTACTATTGTTGTTGTTGTTGGTTGTGGTGGGGTGGTGGTGGTGGTGCTGCTGCTGCTGCTTTAAAAAACTCGGGAACATAAAGTTTTATTGTTTCCTTACATTTCCTTCCTTAAAAAAACTCAGGAACATAATTATTTTTCAATTTGCATTCATTTCATTTCATTTCTCTCCAAAAATGAGACTCGGGAACACAACGTTAGAAATTAAAATATAATACTATTAAAAAGTATTTTAATTAGAAATCAATACTTTCAATTGTCTTTTATTCATTATCGTCTCCTTTTCATTTTTTTTATTATTTGTTACCATCAACAAAATTATTAATTTCAAAATTTAAAAAATTTTACCTAATTTTTTAAACGTGTTCTTATTTTGTTTCAACCATATTTATTATATTTTATAAGTGATTTCTTTAATTTATTAGATAACGAGTTTTTCTGTTTTTTTTATCCAGTTTTATTATTATTTTTATTTACGTAAAAGTCTTAATCAAGTCTATTATGTTATAGAGTAGTGATTTTCAGTGTGGAATTTAAAAGTTTCTTTTAATGAATTTTTGTATTGTCCATGCTTAGTTGTATTATCATGTGAGCATAAGTTTAATAGTTAAACGCAACTAACGCAACTAAATGTGCATGATTATGGATCATAATTAGTATCAAAAGGTAGCACGGACCCTTCTTTCTATGAGGTTCTTTTATTAATAGATTTTCATGCAATTCTTACTTATACTATCATATTTTACGGTTTTTGTCATTTACAATTAGTTGAGATGAGATTACTCAAAATTTTACTTTTTTGTAATTGTCATGTTAGGTTATTTAATTATTTTAAACTAATGTACATATCAATGGTTTTCTCATACAAAATTTTAATAAAAAGTTGATATCATTGCTTATTAATTATAACTTTTATCCATACATAATTTTAATCGTATAGTTTAAAATATAGTTTTATAATTAATAAATTTTATTTTATTTAATATTTTATTTATTTAACAATTGTAATACACGAGTTTACTAAAGATAGTTACCATTATTAGTATTCGTTGTTGTGGTTGTGGTGGCCGCCACCTCTGCGTTTTTAAAAAAATTACGAATGGCAAAGAAGAGAGGATAGCTATTATGCTTTGAATAGAGGAAATATTAGAGTTGCCACTTAAGAACTCCTTTAAATCCATAAGTTTTTATCATTTATCATTTTAACTCAAACTTTCAACTCTCTTTATTTTATTGAAAGATTTGGGGTGTTGTACACTTGCCTAGACATATCCTATCCTCATACTTATTACAATTCAAACGCTAATCTGAAACTAAACCAATAAACAACTGAAATATTGTTTAAACTTCATAACTAATCTGAAAGCAACCAGTAATTAACCAGATTATGTATTTTGGATGTTGGAAAAAACTTACGTACAAAGTATAATGTTAATATGTTAGCTACACGATGCTCTGCCACACCTAGGTCAAAAGAGTAGTTTATATATAATTTCCAACTTCATATTTTAACGTTAATATATCCACCTTAAATATTTCTCTTCAATACTATTCTTTTTTTCTTTATGGCATTTTTATGTATAATTGTAATATGGTAATGTATTGTAATATATCGTTTTTGGTAAAGTGGATTTTACTATAATAAAGGGAAATGAAAGTGATAGGTCTACTGTGTGGAAGAAATTGACGGGCTCTTTTATAGAACTTTCAAACCGTGAAGAAACAGCTTTTTGATTCTTCTAGATGGGACTTTTTTTCACTGGGTATATCGTCATTCAGACCTAACAAACATTTGTTTCCGTTCGAATTATAGTTCTGTACATCTTATTCTTTCTTATTTGATCATGTCTTATATTCGTTTAATTTAAACAAAGTTTTTCCCAACTTGCTTAGCACGAAGAATTTCATAAACGATCTATCAAAACACGTTGTAACGACAATCATTTTAATGTAAAACCCTTACGTACGAATGTATACCTGGCAAGATGGGTGGGTCGGGTTGGGTCGGGTGCCAGGTCAGAATGAGTTCGGGTTATGATGGTTTTAGGTCAGAATGTACTAATTTAAAAATGGGTTAGAATGGATCCCGGTTAAGATGAGTTTGGGTCAGGATGGGTCGAGTCAAAATGGTTTTAGACTCAAAAATTCACATTGATTAACAATTCCATACATAAATCAATCTAATGCAGTGGGCACCCACGTTCTAATGAAAGAAAAATATAACTAATTATTACTCTAATACCATAAGGTAAGGTTGTTCAAACCGCTCGACGCTCGCTAGACGTTCGTTCGAAATTTGCTCGAAAAATGCTCGTTTGAATTTTTCTCGAAAAATGCTCGTTCGAATTTTTGCTCGATTGCAAACGAGCCGATCGTTTGTAAACGAGCCAACCACGAGCAAAGGTCCACTCGGTTCAGTTCGAATTAATATGTTTTATAGTTTATACGTAGCACTCTAGTAGATCTGACCTATTTTATACATATATATATAATTATATTTATGCATAATTGATCACTCAAACTAATAAAGAATTCTACATTAAACATAAAAGTGAAATCCTAAGTCGTTAAAGAGATATTTTTTTCGATCATCTCCCGCTCTCACCGTCATCGTTATCTGCAATATACTCTTCGCCTTATCGGATATAGCCTTAACGTCATTGTCAACCACAACGTATTGTCATCCATTAAAATATTATGTAATGAAATGTGGCTGATTTTTAAAGTCATTAAACATTATTCGCTGAAGTATAAATCTTATGACACACAAAATAGTTGGGTTGTATAAATTGTTCGCCGCTCGCTTGAAAATTTAATGCTCGAAAATGCTCGTTCGATTTTCCGCTCAGCTGTAAACGAGCCGATCGGCTTGGTTCGGTTTGAAAACGAGCAAACGTCTGCTCGGTTCGGCTCGGCTCGTGAACAACCCTACCTTAAGGTACAACTAGATAAACACATTTAAAATTAAACTTTAAGCAAATATTTAAAAAAAAAAAGATAAACTGCATGGTGATGGTAGACGTGGATTGTGCAGGTATATTGTGCTCTTTTACCCCCATCATGGAGCTCCAGTTTACGACACCCGATTGCCAACCCGTTCATCTCAATGACCCGTAAACCGATCTTGACCCGTTCATAAATCCAATATGTTTATCACTATCACTTATATGTGAGACTATGTGTGGATTTGAAGAAAAGATGAGGTGGAGAAGATGGGTTATGAGAGAATCTAATCACCCATCTTGACCCGTTTCTTGTTTTTTATAACCTATCTTGACCCGTTGATCACTTTTTCTAGTTTTAGAGTTACCCAACTTGACCCTCTTAGAAATATAGTTTAACCAATCTAACCCATTACTTAATTATTACTACTCAAATCAACCCAAATATACCCACTTGGGTCAAAATTGCCAGACCTATACGCATACATCAAAAAGACCGAATAAAAATACTGTTGCAATGGCAGTCATGTTGTAAAGTGAGTGCTACCTCACCGTAACACCTCAAAAGTGCACTTTCTCATAAAATTAATACCCGTCATAAAAGTCATCAACGCCCCATTGTAAAACCGAAAGCATAAGCTGTTATAAAACGATCACCGAAAACCCAGATATTACGTTTATAAAAGAAAATGCTAAAACTGAAACCTTAATAGAAATAAAAAAAATAAAAAAGAGAAACCAAAGAAACAAATAATTATAAATAAAATCGTAGTAGTTAAATCCTAAAAAAAAGGAATAAAGTGAAAATAAAAAAAATCCTTAAAAGAGCTTTCGGGAAAAAAACCTAACCCTCGGATTGTACATCATTTGCCTCTACCAATGGAACATCAGTTCTTCACATTTCACTCTATAATTAACTCCTTTATACAAAACACAAAAATAAATAAATAATAAAACAAAAATAAAAATAAAACTTTGGTGGTCCAATCTTGGGTTGTCATGTTTCTCTTGGTTTCTATATCATTTATAGTCAATAGTGGGGTGCACCCACGCTTCATGATTACTCGATTTTAAAAAATAAAATGAATATAGAAACGTTGATAAATAAGTGCCGCAAAAAAAGATAATGGTAAGTGTACTGATATGTAGATAGAAGCGAAAGATAACAACTGAACCAGTTAATTCATGAAGAATAATAGGAATAACTTTTTTAACTATCGTTGATTCAAGAATAATACTAATAATCAGGGGTTTAACACAGTAGAGAGATAATATTTTTCATAAACTTCAAAACTGATATTCTACTATTGTTTACATGAGTATAAAAAGCAAATCAAAAGTTGAATGAGTCACAAATCCTAAACGAGTCAAAATCTGGGCAAAAAATAAAGTCCAACAAAATATCTTAGTAGAACAAAAAGTAAAATAACTTATGAAATAATCGTTTTTGGGCCAAAACGAAACCAAACCGCCCCAAACCGCCTTATAGCTGTTTGTGAAAACGTGCTCCTCGATGCAACGGTCGTTTCGACTGGTCGTAGGCCCATAAAAAAGATTTCTAGCCCAAGTAATGATCATTTTAATGAAATTTTTTAGATAAGCGATATACAAAAACAAAATAAGTTACCCCTCCACACTTGATACCACACCATACCCTATATTTGCAATTCATGAAAACCATTGATATGAAAATGAGAAACATAAAAACGAATTAAAAAGTAATAGAAGTATATTATATTTAACAGAGATAAATTTTCAATTAATTCATACAGAAGGTATGTAAGAATAAAGTTCAAATATGTTCTATTTGACCCATGTGGTTGAGTAAAACCTATTATAAAACAAATATTTAAAGTAAACAAATCGTAACGTTATATTCGAAATTTAATAAGAACATTTTATATTTTAAACATATATGTATAAAAGAATCATAAAGATTAAATAAAAATAAAACTAAAAAAATTAGAAAGGTAGGTGGCTTACATGATAAAAGATGTGTTATAAAGTTACCCTTTAGGAAAACTAATTTAGAAAGTATTACTACTTGAAACAACTAAACAACAAACCATAGTTTAAGTGATGATAAATACAATCAGTCTCATAATGAGGAGAGAGTTAGAGTACTTAACAGATCAAATAGGGACCGGGGTTTTAAGAGTTAGGATGTAAAGAACACAAGTAAAGAGACAGAACTTAAGATAATATATATAAGGTTTTCTAGGATGATGTATATTAATCTCAAGTTCTCTTACAAGAGTTACAAGAGAATGAGATACTTTATACTACACTCTACAACCGTCCATACTTGGAAAGCCAGTTGGAACATTGAAAGAGAACAAAATCAATGTAGAGTCAAAAGGCACATTACCTTTTGACTAGTGACTATGACATGTCATAGCTCACATCCTAATATTATACAAAAAGGATAAAAGTACATAAAGTAGAAAGTTACAGACAAAGACCTTAATGTATAGTTACAAAAGCATGGACCTTTTCACCAACTTATGCAAGTTGGTGAGTCTTCAGAGTTGCAGTGGAAAGTTGGTTAGCTTTTGTAAAAGTACATCAGAGAAAAGCATGTTCTTCTAAGTCTTCGAAAGAAATCAGTTCACTTCATTAGGTTTCGGAAGATTTTGTCTTTGACGTATCGGAAGACTTCATCTTGGCTTTGAAAGATTTGATCTTTGCTTTGGAAGATTTTATCTTTGGCTTCAGAAGATTTCATCTTTGGCTTCGAAAGACTTTATACTTAGAATATTTCTTGTGCAAAGTATAAAGCTTCCGCGTGAACTTTTAGCTTCGGAAGATTTTATACTTAGCATAATTCTCATGCAAAGTACAAACTTTCGTAGCAATTCTACTTGGTACTTTGGTGCATGCATGCAGGAAGACCTTTGGTTGCTTTGGTTGCAGCAACCTATATAAACTTTACAAACTCCCCTTAGGCTGATGCTACCAAAACTGAGAAGGTTGATCTTCAGTTGATTATCCTCATTAGGATCATGGCCATTCGTTTCTTCATCAGTTGGTTAGCATACCTCAGACTTTCATAAATCTTCTTATGTCATAGAGATCATGCACAGGTAGATCAAGTATGTCTTACCAAAAGTAGACATCTTGACTACCTTCATCTCCGATGACATACCATCTATCTGGATTAACAACAAAAGTCCATGATATGATGGGTCTTCCAGCTGTAAGAGGTTATACTATGGTACGAGTTGGTTGATCAGCTTCTTATTGCACCTCCTCAGGATGTTCTGACTCATCCTGAGGTTTGGAAGTGGATTCATTTTTCTTCTTGTTTACTTTATTTGCAACCATCCTTCTCTTCTTCTTGGAGTGTTTTAACTGAGAGGGCTGGTCTTGAGTACCTTGTCATTCTGTTATGCCTCTCTCAGTTGGGTCCTCTTCTCTCACAGGTTCCGAAGGAGAGAGAGTAAAACCCTGCTGTGGGTCAGAAGATAAGTTGGCTGTGAAGCAGCTGAAGGTCCAGGTTGTGTTGTCTGTGGTTCAACCTTAACCGCAACCTCAGAAAGAACTTGGGTTGGTGGAGAATGCAAGTCTACAAGCTCTTCCTTTTAATCTTCTGCTTGATCACCCTAATGTGCTCATCCATAGTGGATAGAGACATTGGACCAAGCCTCCTTCCGGAGAATCCATACAGCTTCGAGAAGCTCATTATCCTTTATCTGTCAGCAGACTTCTTTTGACTTCAGTCAAGGATTCCCCTTCAAAGCTAATCTTAGGGTCCACCTCAGCATCCAGTTGACCAATGACATTGCCTGCTTGCAATTGTCTTCTTCTATATCTTAGTTCCTCCATGATTATGTATTGAATTCTCTCAGCTAGTATGTCAGCTTGCCTATTTTGACTTGGGTTGGCAAGTGTCATATTGACTAGAGAAAGGTTGTCATAGTAGTTCAAGGTCTGAAAATTGAAGACCTCTTATTGTCCTTGAACTCTATGCAGTATGAGGGCTCTTCTTTCATCATCATACCTCCACCCATGTATTTCATTTGCAACTCTAAAAGTGGGTATAGCATTGCCTTTGGTATACTCTCCTCAAATAAACTTTGGATAAGTGAGCTACATCAATGTGAATTTGAGGAGGTTTTTGAGTCTGGATAATTGCAAGTGAGGTTGGTGAGTCCTCAATGTCCATCCTCTAAAAAGGACTCCTAGGTTCTGTGATTGTAACAACTTCCTCCCCCTTTTTGGTAGCATCACCCACTTGCATAGGTGAGCTGGAGGTTAAGTCTATTACATCCTCAGGTTCTTGTGTTCCTGGTTGAATCATTCTAAAGGGTCTTCTAACTAGTTGTTTCTAGAGATCAAAAATCTCAAGTTGTTGATCATTGACCTTCTTTGCAAGGTAGTCACTTGAGATTCCAAGACTAACCTTTGAGACTAAATAAGTGCATGTTTTGGAAAGTTTTTGCACCTTTAGTCTAAGATTACCCTCATCTTCAGTAGAAGAATCACTGGGGGATGAGATAATTAGACCTAAGTCTTCTTACTCATCACCAACTTGTTGTTCGGCTGCTGGTTTTCCCCTACTTACTGATAGCTTTAGTTGAAGTATCAATGGGCTGGGCTACCATGGTTGAGGTCTTAATGAGTAATCACTTTCAGAAGTGAGAGTCTCTTCTATATGGATCTCCTGAATAGTTTTAGGAAGATCCACCTCAGTTAGGGGTGGATGATGTGGGCTAGATATAGGGGACACATGAGTACTCATCTCTCTTTGAGCAGCGAAGGAGAAGAAACACTAATGGTACTCATTGAGTGCTATATCTTCATCATCATAGAATTCTAGGCTGGGTATGGGTTGAATTAAATCTAGAGGCCGGGGATGGTAACTTTCCCCTGAAGGTTGTTCACTAGAATGTTGAGACTCTTAGTTAACGCTTAAGGTTTGTTGGGTCATGAGCTCATCAGCCGGAGCATGAGGAGCCTCATGGCTGATTATTGGTGAGATGGATATTATTTGCTCCTCACGAGAAGTAGGAGCTCAAGTGTCCACTTCTTCCTACGTGGGTGGGTATATGGGGGCCTGCACAGGTTGAATAACTTGTGCAGGGGTTCATTTGGATCTTTGTTGATAGGTGAGGGTTGATTATGGTTGTGTGGGTGTTATTGGAGTGGAAGGTGTGGGTTCAACACTAGCTGGTGCTGCTAGGTTGTCACCTTGAGCAAGGAGCTCTAAATTTTTGGGACCAGGGCAATTTCCACCCCTGAGAATCCCACAGTAGGCTTTCTTATTATTTTGAAGATGTCGGGCTTCATCTGTCCTATCTTAAGAATATTACCTGTTCCCCTCAACTGTGAGCCTAGTTCACAGTAGAGAATGTGCTGGACATATCTAGGAAACATGTAATACTTTAAGGAGTCCAAGTTTGAAAAAACAATTAGTATATAAATTGTGAATGCCTAAACTTGACCCCATGAACCATTCCATGAAATATGAAGGAGAGATCCTTTGGAATTTGGTCCCATCCTCCATGTTTGTTAGATAAACTATGATACCTGATATTGTTGTGCTTTGTCCTTGAGTGCTGCACAGGATTCTCTACGATAGAGATAGCACTGTTGTTGCCTATGTGGATAGGAGTCTCTTTGAAGTTGTATCCATAGTCCAGCATCTAATTTTGAACCAAAGTACTTGAGCACAACAGCTTGCAGCAGCAATGTATTCAGCCTCAGCAGTTGATGCAGATACACAGAATTGTTTCTTACATTGCCATGAGACTATCCTTCCACCAAGAGTACATAAAGTAGAAAGTTACAGACAAAGACCTTATGTACAATTATAAAAGCATGGACCTTTTCACCAACTTATGCAAGTTGGTGAGTCTTCAGAGTTGCAGCAGAAAGTTGGTCAACTTTTGTAAAAGTACATTAGAGAAAAGAATAAACTACTAATTCTTTGGAAGAAATCAGTCTTCACTTCATTAGTCTTCAGAAGACTTTGTCTTTAAAGCTTCGGAAGACTTCATCTTTGGCTTCAGAAGATTTGATCTTTGGCTTCTGAAGACTGTATACTCAGATTTTTCTTGTGTAAAGTATAAAGCTTCCGCAGGAACTTTTAGATTCAGAAGTTTTGATACTTAGCATAATTCTCATGCAAAGTATAAAAACTTCTGTAGCAGTTCTACTTGGTACTTTGGTGCATGCATGCAGGAAGCCTTTGGCTGCATTAGCTTCTAAATAAACCTTACAATAACCTAGCACACATACATCCGAAACCGCCAAATCGACAAAACCCTAAGGAAACATAGCGTCGGTTGAATGGAGAACACAGTAGAATGACAAATCGGTAACCTAATGACACCGACCTCGTAAGGAGCAGTGTGGCCATGGTGGGCTGACAGGTGAAAGAGAGGCACCGAGATTGAGAAGAAGAGAGAGCGTTGGAAAAGAAGATAATTATTAGTTGAAACTTTGAGAAAAGAAGAGAATTTTTGCCAGAGAGAGCAAAAAACGCACATTCAGTAGCCGAAAACAACAGGTGGTTCAAAATCGGACGACTATAATTTGAGAAGTTACAATTCTCTACCATGGTTTACATATATATACATATATATATATAATGTTATATATATAATATATATATATACATATATATATATACACACATATATATATACATTATATATATACATACGTATATACATATATATATATATATATATATTATATATATGTACATATATATATGTATATATATATGTATATATATGTATATATATATATGTATATATATACACATATTTATATATATATATATATTGTGACGCCCTAAACCCGGCAGGGCACCGGAGGCACGTCACGCAGTTGGATTAATATTTTAAACACAAATTAGAGCTTCTATTTACAGCGGAAGACTTTAAACATTATTAGATATTAACCCAACTTTTTAAAACATTTTACATATGATTGTATTTAATTATACATCGCCCTATTTACATTATTAACAAGCCCTAAATCCTATGCCAGCAACTGCTCCGGGATAGCATCCTCGTTCAGCTCATACTTGCTTTCCTCTATTATCAGAGGATCCCTCCTTACCTAGCACACACAACACACTCAAAACATCAGATAAACTGGTGAGTTCTAATTTTCATTAAAACATTAACAACATTTTCACACACACCACAGCTATCTTTTATTGGCAATATTATAAATTCATCTTTTATCATTATTCTGTCCCACTGGACCTGTCCCATCGAACGTCGGTTGCCCCCATCTAGCAACTACCAGTTCCCCATACCCAGTAACGTCGGTTGCCCACATCCAGCAACTACCAGTTACTACACTCAGAAACATCGGTTGCCCACATCCAGCAACTACCAGTTTCTCATACTCGGTAACGTCGGTTGCCCACATCTAGCAACTACCGGTTACCATATCCAGAGACGTCGGTTGCCCACATCCAGCAACTACCAGTCTCCCATACCCAGTAACGTCGGTTGCCCACATCCAGCAACTACCGGTACTATCTCTCATCCAGTAGGATGCCAAATAATCATCTAGGGTCGTCACCACAAGATGTTCACAAAGCTGAGTGATCGTCATCACTCTATCAAACTGTACATTTTCACACCCAGGCATCTTACCCTAACTGGCCTGTTGAGATTTACATTATATTACCATTTAAAAACATTTTTTTATTTATTGCCAATATTATCATTCACTCACACCCCACACATTCTTCTTTTAGCACCAGTTTAACATATTTTCATTAATCATCACACCCCATCCGACCCATTGGAATCATTACCATCACGTAATGATTATCAATGTTCAGAGGACTATCTTTTACACCCTACCTGACTCATTGCAATCATTACCATCACGTAATGATTAACAATGTTCAGGTAATCATTATTACCCCCACTTTCCCTCTAACAGCTTGACAAACTGTTAGAAACATATCCATCATTACTATCATAATTCTGGTACTAAAACATTCAATTCATTTATCATTATGTGTGTGCTAGCCCGAATGTTAAAACCAAACATTTAAAAAGGGCTTTAGAACTCACCTTATCAATTTTCTCACCATAGTCTACACAATCCACGTACCCAAGATAACTAGTCCTTCCTCTAATCAGGTATATCTAAAGCAATAAACCCTGATTCAATAACTTATTCTCAAACAGGCCCTCATGCGATTGAACACTTATGCGAATGAGCAATCATACGACTGGACCTATGCGAATGAACCATGCGACTGAACCTTCAGTCGTACGACTAACCGTTCATTCGCACGACTGAGTTCTCATTCGTACCCAGTGTTTACTCGTCTTCATTCGGCCTTCTAACCAGGCGACTGATTTCCAACCGCACGACTGAACCTCCATTCGCACTCAGTCGTACGACTAAATTCTCATTCGTGCGACTGAGGTCTGCGATTGAGCCCATTCGCCTGAAACGGATCAGCAGCTGTGTTCTTGACGTTTTTGATCCAAACTCACTCAAACTTGAGTTTTAACCATCCAAATCATACCATATTCAAAACAGATCCTATACACATCGTTTACAATGGTTTCGGACCATTATTTCCTCAAAATTTCACAAAAACTTGGATTTGAATTCTTGGATTTTAAATTCAGAAAGGGACCAGACCAATTTACTGATTTAAACAGGTTATTGGATCAAACTCAACCAGTTACACAGCTTATAACATCTCCGGATTGATCCGTGATGTTAAAAACTTACCAAAACGGAGTTTCGCCTAGTCGATTTCGTGAGAACAGGGTTTTTGGGTGTGAAGGGAACAAGAGAACAGAATAGGTGCAGATAGAGATCTGCCCTTAAACCCCTGCACCGCCCTACTTATCCATAAACTAAACTTAAACGCCTCACCTTCAGTCGTACGACTGAACCATTCGTACGACTGAACTGTGCGACTGAAGCTCATACGCCTACGATTCGTACGACTGAGTCTCAATCGCACATAACTAATGCGACTGAAGTTCATTCGCATATGACTTATGCGACTGAACACTTAAACACTCAAACAACTCAACTTAATTTAATTAATCATAACTATAATATAATTTACAAGTCCGGATTTAGAAACCGGATGTTACAACTCTCCCCCCCTTAAATAGGTTCGTCCTCGAAACCAACTATTTAAACAATTGTGGATAATCTCTTTTCATCTCATCTTCTGATTCCCATATGAAATCAGGTCCCTTTCTATTCGACCACTGCACTTTAACTAAATCAATAGTTTTATTCCTTTGCCTTTTTACCTTTCTGTCTACTATAGCAGTAGGTTTTTCAACATAGTTTAACTTATCATCCACTTCTATATCATCCAAAGGTACATAAGCATTCTCATCAGCCAAACACTTGCGCAACTGTGATACATGAAAGGTTGGATGAATTCCTTGCAACTGATCGGGTAATTCTAGTTTATAGGCCACTTCCCCAATCCGTTCTATAATGCTAAATGGTCCTATAAAACGAGGACTTAATTTTCCCCTCTTTCTGAATCTAATAATTCCCTTCCAAGGAGATACTTTCAACATAACTCTATCTCCTACTTCAAACTTTATATGCCTTCTCCTTTTATCTTCATAAGACTTCTGTCGATCCTGAGCCGCTTTAAACCGAGCTTTGATCTGAGCCAGTTTCTCATTCGTAGCCTGTACAATTTCCAGACTGCCCAACTCTTTCTGCCCAACTTCTCCCCAACATATGGGACTTCTACACTTCCTGCCATATAACATCTCATACGGGGCTCTCCCAATCGTAGAATGATAACTGTTATTGTATGAGAATTCAACTAATGGCAGGTGACTATCCCAGCTACCCCCAAAATCGATAACACAAGCTCGTAACATGTCTTCAACTGTTTGGATAGTCCTTTCAGTCAGCCCATCAGTTTCTGGGTGGAAAGACGTACTATGTAACAGACGAGTACCCATATCTTCATGAAACTTTCTCCAAAATCTCGAAGTAAAACGTGTATCTCTATCTGACACAATAGATACTGGTACCCCATGACGAGCAATAATTTCTCGAATAAATAGTTCTGCTAACTTCTCAGAGTTATACGTCTCCTTGATTGGTAAGAAATGCCCACTACGTGTCAATCTATCTACTATGACCCAAATGGTATCATAACCTTTAGCTGTACGCGGAAGCTTAGTTATGAAATCCATTGTCAATTCTTCCCACTTCCATTTCAGGATCTCTAAGGGTTGAAGCTTACCATATGGCTTTTGATGCTCAGCTTTGACCTGAAGACACGTCAAACATCTATTCACATATTGCATCACATTAAACTTCATACCGGGCCACCAATATTCTTGTTTCAAATCTTTGTACATCTTAGAGCATTCACATCCCATTCCTTATCTTTATCTATATAATTACACTAAAAATCACTACTTCTTCTCTCTCCTTTCAATTAAATAATACTTTTTATACCCTTATCATTACTTCTTTCTCTCTCATTCACTCACAACCACTTTAAAAAATATTAAAAAATTTATAAGGATTGTACAGTGATTCTTCAAATATACCAATCCACAATAACATTTTCTCTCTCCTTCACTCACAACCACTCAAAATCATTCCATATAATATACCAAACACACTCACATAAATATAAGGCATGGGTTGTGAATGCTCTTAGTAGTACCAGGATGTATAGAATATCTGGACTTATGAGCTTCACCTAACACCAATTCCCTCATCTTAATTGGAATCCACATACGACCACATTTCGTTTTAACCCCGAAGCTATTTTCTTCCAGATCCTTCGTTTGACCCTTCATTCGTTCCTGCTTCACGTTCTCTTCTCTCAAGGCTTCTAATTGAGCTTCTCGTAACTGATGCATAAAATCTGGAGTTATCACTAACTTGTATGATTTAACTCGAACTGGAGGGTGTTCATTCTTTCGGCTTAATGCGTCAGCAACCACATTTGCTTTACCAGGATGGTAAAGTATTTCACAATCATAATCTTTCACCAACTCTAACCATCTCCGCTGACGCATGTTCAATTCCTTCTGATCAAAGAAATATTTCAAACTCTTATGATCTGTGTAAATCGTACATTTCGTCCCATATAAATAATGCCTCCATATCTTCAAGGCAAATACCACTGCTGCCAGTTCTAAATCATGCGTCGGATAATTCTTTTCATGTTCTTTTAACTGTCGGGAAGCATAAGCAATTACTCGTCCCCTCTGCATTAAAACACAACCTAAACCTTGATACGAAGCATCTGAATAAATCACCAAATCTTCATTTCCATCTGGCAACGACAATACTGGTGACTGGGTTAATTTCTGCTTCAGTTCTTGAAATGCATTTTCTTGTTCTAGTCCCCAAACATATTCTTCATTCTTCCTCGTAAGTTTCATTAACGGGGATGCGATTTTGGCAAAATCCTGAATAAATCTTCTATAGTAACCAGCCAGACCCAAGAAACTGCGGACCTCAGATGGCGTCTTTAGAGGACTCCACCTCACTACTGTTTCAATCTTGGCAGGGTCTACTAAAATACCTTCCGCATTAATTACATGTCCTAAAAACTGTACTTCCCGCAACCAAAACTCACACTTAGAAAATTTTGCATAAAGCCTTTCTTTCTCAATCTTTCCAACACTTCACGAAGATGGCAAGCATGATCTCCCTCATTCTTCGAATAGATCAATATATCATCAATAAACACAATTACTGATCGATCTAACATTGGCTTGCACACCCTATTCATCAAATCCATAAAAGCAGCAAGGGCATTCGTCAACCCAAAGGACATAACCAGAAATTCATAATGACCATAGCGGGTACGAAACACTGTCTTAGGTATATCTTCTTCCCTAACTTTCAACTGATGATATCCCGAGCGAAGGTCTATCTTAGAAAACCAACTGGCTCCCTGTAGCTGATCAAATAAATCATCTATTTGTGGGAGTGGATACTTATTCTTTATAGTCATCTTGTTTAATTTTCTGTAATCAATACACATACGCATACTCCCATCTTTCTTCTTCACAAACAATACTGGAGCACCCCATGGGGAAGAACTGGGCTTAATGAAACCTCTTTCTAGCAAGTCTTCAGTATATTTCATTAACTCTTTCAATTCTGATGGAGCTAATCTATAAGGTGGCTTAGCGACTGGCTTAGCACCCGGAATCAAATCAATTCTAAACTCAACTTCACGATCTGGAGGAATACCCGGTAATTCCTCTGGAAACACATCTACAAAATTTCTAACCACAGGAATGTCTTCTATCTTTCTTACAGGCTTTTGCAAATCAATTACATATATCAAATAAGATGCACACCCGTGGCTCATTAACTTATCAGCTTTTATCATAGATATTATTTTCACAGTCGACTCCTCTCTATCACCATATACATAATCGTTTTCCCATCCGGTGCTCTTAACTGAATTAACTTCTTATTACATATAATATGGGCTTCATGGTTTACCAACCAATCCATACCCAATACTACATCAAACCCTCCTAACACCATTGGATATAGTTTAACAGGCAACTTATATCCTTCTAATTCAATATAACAACCATCAATCATATACTAATCATCACAGATCTATGATTAGCACTTTCAATTACAAAAGCTACCTCTAATGGTCGAACTTCACATGCAAGTATAGGGCAAAAATAATAGATACAAAACTTCCACTTGCACCAGAATCAAATAACACATTAGCTGGAATTCCATTCACTAAAACGTACCTGAAACTACATCTGGCAACGCTTTAGCCTCACTGGCTGTCATAGAATATGCTCGCCCTGGCCACACTCGATCCTTCTCCTGACCCTTTCATCGATCTAACCGGTTCAGGCTTTCTAACTACCAACTTGGACATTCACTTCGAATATGCCCCGTTTCTCCACACTCATAACATTTACGAGGGCCTTCACTACATTCATTAGCATAATGTCCCATCTTTCCACATCTAAAACAATTCCTGCTACCCATCATACATTCACCCTGATGTAGCCTACCACATCTCTCGCAACGTGGCAACTCATTTCTGACATTCCTCGGGAATTGACCCCTTCCAAACCTACCTTTCTTTTGAGAACTTGGATTCTCAAATCTTCTTTGCACTACAGGTTCTTCACGCCTCCTTTTACTTCCATCAGGAGCAACATTACCACCATAAACTTCTTAATACATATCTGCAGCTAAGTTTACCGTCAACTGGTAACTACTCGGAGCAGATGATCTAACCAACTTTCTAACCTCCTGAGGCAACCCCTGTGTATACCTCAAAATTTTCTTCTCTTCGGGAACCACCAAATGAGGCACCAACCACGCCATCTCCTCAAACTTAGACGTGTATTCCCTATGAGACATATTACCCGCCTAAAACTGCAGGAAACTCATTTCTATTTGATCCATCTCGCCTTTCGGACAAAACTTGTCCGACACTAACTTTCTAAATTCAGGCCACAACATTTTGTCAGTAGCCTCCTCGTCTAACGTCTGGATAATCGTATCCCACCAATACAGAGCCTCACCTACAAACGAGTGGGCTGCAAACTTTACTTTCTGATCCTCCCTACACTCACTCAACTTGATCACGACTTCCATTTCACGAAGCCATTTATAAGTGGCTACCACATCCATAGCCCCAGAAAATCGTGGAGGATTACATTCTTTAAACTGACTATATGTAACTTCCTTTTTCTCACTAGACCCTCAGCTTTATCAACATTCCTACTTTCATCAGGTCTAGCTGCATTCAAGGCTTTACGAAACTCCTCAGCAATTGCATCATGGAATTGCTGCCTCGTCATACTAAGCACTCGGTGCTCTCATCAACATTTCTTTCCGAGGTTCCACCTTGCATTCTTTCACTCTCCCTATCAGCCATAACCTATTAAAACGAGATCGGGATTATTTGGTACTCGCATGTAAGTATATAACTAGAATACTAATAGTAAAGTAAATTATTAATAATGTTGGCCAAGTACTATTAATTATTTACTTTACTTGTACTATTCTTGTTATTCCTTCTCATGATAGTCCCATCACCTTTCTTGTTTTAATAAACTATTCTATCTAGCTATCCCTGCTGGCATATCTATTTCTAGTTAAAGTCTAGCTATTATGACACTAGATCCCTTTAACTACTGCTCTGATACCAACCTGTGACGCCCTAAACCCGGCAGGGCACCGGAGGCACGTCACGTAGTTGGATTAATATTTTAAACACAAATCAGAGCTTTCTATTTACAGCGGAAGACTTTAAACATTATTAGATATTAACCCAACTTTTTAAAACATTTTACATATGATTGTATTTAATTATACATCGCCCTATTTACATTATTAACAAGCCCTAAATCCTATGCCAGCAACTGCTCCGGGATAGCATCCTCGTTCAGCTCATACTTGCTTTCCTCTATTATCAGAGGATCCCTCCTTACCTAGCACACACAACACACTCAAAACATCAGATAAACTGGTGAGTTCTAATTTTCATTAAAACATTAACAACATTTTCACACACACCACAGCTATCTTTTTATTGGCAGTATTATAAATTCACCTTTTATCATTATTCAGTCCCACTGGACCTGTCCCATTGAACGTCGGTTGCCCCCATCTAGCAACTACCAGTTCCCCATACCCAGTAACGTCGGTTGCCCACATCCAGCAACTACCAGTTACTACACTCAGAAACATCGGTTGCCCACATCCAGCAACTACCGGTTTCTCATACTCGGTAACGTCGGTTGCCCACATCTAGCAACTACCGGTTACCATATCCAGAGACGTCGGTTGCCCACATCCAGCAACTACCAGTCTCCCATACCCAGTAACGTCGGTTGCCCACATCCAGCAACTACCGGTTACTATCTCTCATCCAGTAGGATGCCAAATAATCATCTAGGGTCGTCACCACAAGATGTTCACAAAGCTGAGTGATCGTCATCACTCCTATCAAACTGTACAGTTTCACACCCAAGCATCTTACCCTAACTGGCCTGTTGAGATTTACATTATATTACCATTTCAAAAACATTTCTTTTATTTATTGCCAATATTATCACATTCACTCACACCCACACATTCTTTCTTTTAGCACCAGTTTTAACATATTTTCATTAATCATCACACCCCATCCGACCCATTGGAATCATTACCATCACGTAATGATTATCAATGTTCAGAGGACTATCTTTTACACCCTACCTGACTCATTGCAATCATTACCATCACGTAATGATTAACAATGTTCAGGTAATCATTTATTACCCCCACTTTCCCTCTAACAGCTTGGCAAACTGTTAGAAACATATCCATCATTACTATCACAATTCTGGTACTAAAACATTCAATTCATTTATCATTATGTGTGTGCTAGCCCTAATGTTAAAACCAAACATTTAAAAAGGGCTTAGAACTCACCTTATCAATTTTCTCACCACAGTCTACACAATCCACGTACCCAAGATAACTAGTCCTTCCTCTAATCAAGGTATATCTAAAGCAATAAACCCTGATTCAATAAACTTATTCTCAAACAGGCCCTCATGCGATTGAACACTTATGCGAATGAGCAATCGTACGACTGGACCTATGCGAATGAACCATGCGACTGAACCTTCAGTCGTACGACTAACCGTTCATTCGCACGATTGAGTTCTCATTCGTACCCAGTGTTCACTCGTCTTCATTCGGCCTTCTAACCAGGCGACTGAGTTCCAACCGCACGACTGAACCTCCATTCGCACTCAGTCGTACGACTAAATTCTCATTCGTGCGACTGAGGTCTGCGATTGAGCCCATTCGCCTGAAACGGATCAGCAGCTGTGTTCTTGACGTTTTTGATCCAAACTCACTCAAAACTTGAGTTTTAACCATCCAAATCATACCATATTCAAAACAGATCCTATACACATCGTTTACAATGGTTTCGGACCATTATTTCCTCAAAATTTCACAAAAACTTGGATTTGAATTCTTGGATTTTAAATTCAGAAATGGACCAGACCAATTTACTGATTTAAACAGGTTATTGGATCAAACTCAACCAGTTACACAGCTTATAACATCTCCGGATTGATCCGTGATGTTAAAAACTTACCAAAACGGAGTTTCGCCTAGTCGATTTCGTGAGAACAGGGTTTTTGGGTGTGAAGGGAGCAAGAGAACAGAATAGGTGCAGATAGAGATCTGCCCTTAAACCCCTGCACCGCCCTACTTATCCATAAACTAAACTTAACCGCCTCACCTTCAGTCGTACGACTGAACCATTCGTACGACTGAACTGTGCGACTGAAGTTCATACGCCTACGATTCGTACGACTGAGTCTCAGTCGCACATAACTAATGCGACTGAAGTTCATTCGCATATGACTTATGCGACTGAACACTCAAACACTCAAACAACTCAACTTAATTTAATTAATCATAACTATAATATAATTTACAAGTCCGGATTTAGAAACCGGATGTTACATATATATATATATATATATATAAATACATATAGATATACATATATCTCTATATATACATATAGATATATATATATATACATATATATATACATATATATACATATATATATACATATATATATATATATATACATATATATATACGTATATATATATAGATATACATATATATACATATATATATAGATATACACATATATATACATATACATATATATATACATATATATACATATATATATACATATATATACACATATCTATATATGTATATATATGTATATGTATATGTATATATGTAACACCCAGAAATTTTCTTTGAAGCCGACGAATGAAGAAAAGAAATAAAGTCCAAAGTCGAGGGACCAAACTTGCTAAAACGGGAAGAAATTTGGATGAGTTGGGGTATAAAAGGGAGAGGGCAGCCCACACCCTCTCCATTCTTGCCAAAAACTCAGCCAAGGGAGAAGAGAAGGAGAAAAAGGGAGAAAAGCTTGGTTCGGGTGGATTCGAGCGTGAAAATCGAAGTGTAGCGGGTCAAATCGAGGCTCTACTCAACGGGATTGTTTGTGTGAGTTCTAGGACCCCTCTTTTACACGTTTTGAATGATTTTGGGGCTGGAACACATCTGAAAATCATTTTTGGGTATTTTGGGTGTAAACCCATTTGTGTATGTATGTGTATGTGTATGATTCGTTTGAGTCTTGATTTCGGGCTTGGTTGTGCTTGAATGGTGTCGTGGTATGCTTCCCTAAGGTTTAAAATGGCTGATTAGAGCTTAAAAAAAGGTTTGGAAGAGTTTGGAGGTCGAACTTGGCAGCTGCAGTTTGGGGTGAACTACATTCTGCACCCAGCTAGGGCTATGCGACTGGAGGTCCATACGTCCGAATGGCATGCGACTGGGTCCATACGCACAAAAGGATTGCGGCTAAGGTTCATTCGCATGAATGTAATACGACTGAATGAGATGCGGATGAAGGTCATACGACGGAATGAAATATGGATGAACGTCATGCGACTGAAGGTCATGCGACTGGAGTCCATACGCCCGTGAGTCGTGCGATTGAGGTTCATACGCACGAAAGGTGTGCGACTGAGGGCCATTCGCATGAAGGTCATAAGACTGAGGTCCATCCGCCTGGATGTCAGGTTCATTCGCATGGGAAGCATGCGATTGGAGGCTATGCGACTGGAGGTCCATTCGCCTGAATGTTCTCATACGCGTGGAAGACCATGCGACCGAATAGGGTCCATATGCCCGAATGACCATAGTATTGTCTGACTTTCGGGAAAGTGCGGACGTAGGCTCGGACCTTTGGGGTTGTAGATGATGTGATGGGCAGGGATTATGTAAGATGATTTATGATGATGAGCTAATGATGATGATGATGCGATGCATGATGATGTGTGATGTCGTATGGTTTTATATGATGTGATGCTCGTGATTCGTGTGATGTTTGATGTTATGTGATTGTGCATGTTGTATGTTATGCATGATGTATGTTATGGGTGTGTGATGTTGCCTTGTGTGATGGATGTTGTATGTTGTTATGTTCCTTATTATTATGTATGATTGTCTTCTCGTGGTTGTGATGAATGTCAATGAATGTAATGAAAGTATTATGTAACGTAAAGTGGAAGATAATGAAAAGAGGAACGTAATGAAAGAATGCATGCGTTAATGAATGAATGAAAGTAAGAAAGGTTTGCAAGCAAATGTATGAGATGAGCGACCCTGTTGTCGCAACATACTCGAAAGGGGTCCTTGTCGCGTACCCAGGTACTGTGTCAGTATTCAGACATGAGTTGGGGGTTTGGTTACAGGCCACAGCACAGTATCCGTCTTCGGACATGAGTCGAGGGTATTGCATGAGACAGGATCCAGTTAAATGAGAAATGGATCGCGTACTCCGGTACCGTGTCAGTCTTCGGACATGAATCGAGGGTTTGGTTATAGGCCTCGGCACAGTATCAGTCTTCAAACATGAGTTGGGGGTATTGCATGAGACGAGATAATGAGGTGAGCAACTTTGTGTTGCAATAGACTCAGATAGAGATCAATCAGGGTGACTGACTTGAATGGGATCTTTGTCGCATGTCCTGGTGCTGTGTCAGTATTCGGACATGAGTCGGGGGTATGTGTACAGACCCCGGCACAACATCAGCTTTCGAGTATGAGTCGGGGATATTGCATGAGAAAAGATTCAAGTAATGAAGAGTAATGAGCGATAAAATGAATGAATGAACGAATGATGATGAAGATAATAATAATTATTATTATCAGTATGTATGTATGATGTATGTCAACTGACGAATGTAAAGTACGAGAAAAGAGTAAGAGAAAAGAAAGTAAAAGACAGTGAAAAGTATATACGAAAGTATGAATGAGAAAGATAACTATGAAAGAACGAATGTATGAAATGAACGAATGAGAAATGAATGATAATGATGTACGTTGAATGAACGAAAGTTAATGAATGAATGATGAAGATATTAATGATATTATCTATGTGTACGTACGATGTGTGATCACGTTCTAAAGTATAGTATGATTTGAAAGGAAGTAAAGAACGTTTTAAATTGAAAGAAAAGTATGTTTTATTAAAACTAGAACTCACTCAGCAATGCTGACTTTGATGTTTCCAGTTGGCAGGTATATTGCTGAGGATGGCACGGGGCGACTACTCAGTTCTTTTGGGATGGCATCAATTGTTATAATGCTTTTGTAAGGGAATGTAAAATTATTTTGTAATTCGTTAACGACGTATTGTTTTGCAAAAGCTATTATGTTTAAATGAAATGTATGTTTAGATGTTTCCACTACAACGCTTTTATGTAAGAAGATGAAAGTATACGTTTTATGTGCGTTGATTGATCAGCTGTGAGGTAGCCGGGAACGGGGCCTTACAAGTTGGTATCAGAGCTAAAGTTTAAGTGAAACGGGTAAATTTTCAAAATAAACCTAATCTTAAACTGAGAATGGGACGGAAAGGGAAGGGATGACAGTCTGAGTAGCTGCGTGCCATCAGGTATTTTCTTAATGTTAACCGGTATTATGTGCGCATGTTATGTGGTTTATGTGTTGCTGGTAGATTTAGATACTGATGTAGTCAGGACAGGTAATGCTCGGGGTATGAAGAGTAAAGTAAGTGGCTAATCACAACTGGCCACTGTAATTAGGGACTTACTATACTTGACATAAACTGAGATGTTCCCTTGAATGACCGTGTTGGTGTTTGAATCTTTCAGTGTGTTAGAGGATGGCTGGCGGTAGATCTTCTAAGGCTTCACGTGGTAGAGGTCGTGGTGGACGTGGTGCTAAACCACGAGTCACAAAAGGAAGGCCTAGGGCAGAAGAGGTGGCTCATGAAGAGCCCGAGACCCCTCATCCAGAGGGCGGAGATGAAAGTGCTAACTTGAGAGCCTCAGTGAGAGGGCGGTAGTGGAAGAAGTTCATCAGGTGATGCAGACGATCCTACCATCTGTGGTGACCGAAGTGATTAAGGCGGTACGGGAAAGAGAGAGGAAGGAGAGGAACAGGTCCTCGGGAGGATGTGAGCAACCGGAAACTGAGACGATTCTCTCCGATGATGAGGATGAGGAAGAAGAGCCTGTGCAGGAGCCGACATGAGGCTGTAACTATGGGGTTTTTCAAAGGTGCAAGCCCCCTACCTTTGACGGTAACGGTACTGCTGCTGCTGCTCACCGGTGGGTGAGAGAGATGGAGGCGGTACTCAATATCAGCGAGTGCCGAGAAGATCAAAAGGTGAAGTTTTCTACCCACTTATTTATGGACTCGGCCTTGTGCTGGTGGGACAACATTGTCCAAGCCGAGGGTACCAAAGCAATCGGGAGAATGAGGTAGCCAGAGTTGAAGAAGTTGGTGATCGAGGAGTTCTGTCCTTATAGGGAAATGGACAAGGTTGAGAGAGAGTTTCTGCAGCTAGGGGCGGGAACGATGACACACCAGCAGCACATGACAAAGTTCAATGAGATGGCAAGGCTGGTGCCAGACCAAGTGACGCCTGTGTCATGGAAGATCAAGAGGTATATTCAATGTCTGCCGACAGATATTCGTAGACATCTGATCGCTGCCCGACCAGGCACGTATAGCTCGGAAGTTGATCTAGCGGGAAGGTTGTACGATGAGCGGGAGGTGAGGGCGATAACGGACGAAGAGGAGGAGCGAGCCTATGTTAAGAAGGGGAAAGGAAGGCAAGATAATGATGGTGGATTTGTGTCTGAAGGTAAGGCGATGAGGGACAATGATCGGAAGAGAATAGAAAGGAGAGGAGAGGTATGCAAGAAATTTGGTAGAGGCCATGAGGGAGAGTGCAAGTGGGGATTGAACGTCTGCTTCCAGTGTGGGAAGGAAGGCCACAGGGTGAGGGATTGCCGCATGGCTAAGTGCTACGACTGTGGCGAGACTGGACACCTAAGCAGGGATTGTAAGAAGTCGAAGGCAGGAAGCTCCGGTACGAGGAAGGAGAACAGAGGGTGAAGGCTAGAGCTTTTGCCATGACCAAGAAGAGGCTAGAGCGGACTTCGACTTGACGTCAGGTACGTTTCTGGTAATTTAAATTTGTGCATCTATGCTTTGAACGCGGTGCTAGTAGTAGGATCGTTCCTACTGCCTTCTGTTGTAAGTTGCACGTTAGGAGTAGGAACATCGATGAGCCCTTCGATGTAGGAAATGTTATTAATAAATCCGCTAGGTTACCTGATACCCTAGAGGATTGCGTGATGGAATTGGGAAAGCGTTTGTTCCTGCTAGATCATTCGGGACAGACTTGGGTGGATAGGCGTACACCATAAGATGAATGAACTGACACCCAATAAGGCAATCACCGAGTGTTGTAAGAAGGTGGTGTGATCAAACACGTCCGAAAAAATTTCGGTGCCAACCTACGGGGATAGAGTAATGATGAAGGTCTCGCCTTGGAAAAGAGAATCATTCGATTCAGAAAGCAAGGAGAGTGAACACCGAGGTATATGGGACCATCCCAAATGGTTGATCAGGAAGGAACAGTGGCATGTCGTCGGGAGCTACCTGATGAGTTAAGTGAAAGTCATCTGATGTTCAATGTATCTTGTCTAAGAAAGTGCTCGATCGATGAAAGTATTATCGTGCCACTGGAGGACACAGAGGTGGATAAAGTATTCAACTACAAGAGGCAACTGGTGGCTGTTTCTGATAGAAGGGAAGAGAAGGGTTAAGGAGAATGGTGGTTTCACTTGTGTGGAGGCAGTGGAGCCTAAAGGGATCTCAGCCTACGTGTGAGATCAAGGGAGAGGCGAGACAATATTACCCGCAACTGTTTGAGGAATAACAGGTTTCGGGGACGAAACCTATATAACGGGGGTGGACTTGTAACACCCGGAAATTTTCTTTGAATCCAACGAAAGAAGAAAAGAAATAAAGTCCAAAGTCGAGGGACCAAACTTGCCAAAACGGGAAGAAATTTGGATGAGTGGGCGTATAAAAGGGGGAGGGTAGCCCACACCCTCCCCATTCTTGCCAAAACTCAGCCAAGGGAGAAGAGAAGGAGAAAAAGGGAGAAAAGCTTGGTTCAGGTGGATTCGAGTGTGAAAATCAAAGTGTAGCGGGTCAAATCGAAGTTCTACTCGATGGGATTGTTTGTGTGAGTTCTAGAACCCCTTTTTTACACGTTTTTGAATTCTTTTAGGGCTGGAACACATCTGAAAATCGTTTTTGGGTATTTTCGGTGTAAACCCGTTTGTGTATGTATGTGTATGTGTATGATTCGTTTGGGTCTTGATTTTAGGCTTGGTTGTGCTTGAATGGTGTTGTGGTATGCTTCTCTAAGGTTTAGAATGGCTGATTGAGCTTAAAAGATGTTTGGAAGAGTTTGGAGGTCGAACTTAGCAGCTGCAATTCGGGATGAACTGCATTCTGCACCCAGCTAGGGCTATGCGACTGGAGGTCCATGCGTCCGAATGGCATGCGACTAGGTCCATACTCACGAAAGGAGTGTGGCTGAGGTTCATTCTTATGAATGTAATGCGACTAAATGAGATGCGGATGAAGGTCATGCGACTGAATGAAATGCGGATGAAGGTCATGCGACTGAAGGTCATGCGACTGGAGTCCATACGCCTGTGAGTCGTGCAATTGAGGTTTTCTACCCACGAAAGGAGTGCGACTGAGGGCCATTCGCATGAAGGTCATGCGACTGAGGTCCATACGCCCGGATGTCATGCACTGAGGTTCATTCGCATGGGAAGCATGCGATTGGAGGCTATGCGACTGGAGGTCCATTCGCCTGAGTGTTCTCATACACATGGAAGACCATATGACCGAATAGGGTCCATATGCCCGAATGACCATAGTATTGTCTGACTTTTGGGAAAGTGCGGACGTAGGCTCGGACCTTTGAGGTTGTAGATGATGTGATGGGCAGGGATGATGTAAGATGATTTATGATGATGAAGTGATGATGCGATGCATGATGATGTATGATTGCGTATGGTTTTATATGATGTGATGCGCGTGATTCGTGTGATGTTTGATGTTGTGTGATTGTGCATGTTGTATGTTATGCATGATGTATATTATGGGTGTGCGATGTTGCCTTCAGTGATGCATGTTGTATGTTGTTATGTTCCTTATTATTATATATGATTGTCTTCCCATGGTTGCGATGAACGTTAATGAATGTAATGAAAGTATTATGTAACGTAAAGTGGAAGATAATGAAATGAGGAACGTAATGAAAGAATGCATGCGTTAATAAATGAATGAAAGTAAGAAACGCTTGCAAGAAAATGTATGAGGTGAGCGACCCTGTTGTCGCAATAGACTCAAAAGAGGTTCTTGTCGCGTACCCCGGTACCGTGTCAGTCTTCAGACATGAGTCAGGGGTTTGGTTACAGGCCCCGGACAGTATGAGTCTTCAGACATGAGTCGGGGGTATTGCATGAGACAGTATCCAGTTAAATGAGAAGTGGATCGCATACTCCAGTACCGTGTCAGTCTTCAGACATGAGTCGGGGGTTTGTTCCAGGCCCCGACATAGTATCAGTCTTCGGACATGAGTCGGGGGTATTGCATAAGACGAGATAATGTGGTGAGCAACTTTGTGTTGCAATAGACTCGGATAGAGTTCAATCCAGGTGATTGACTCGAATGGGATCTTTGTCGCGTGTCCCGGTGCTGTGTCAGTCTTCGGACATGAGTCGGGGGTTTGTGTACAGACCCCGGCACAACATCAGCTTTCGAGCATGAGTCGGGGATATGGCATGAGACAAGATTCGAGTAATGAAAAGTAATGAGCGAGGAAATGAATGAATGAACGAATGATGATGAAGATAATAATAATACTTATTATCAGTATGTATGTATGAAGTATGTCAACTGACGAATGTAAAGTACGAGAAAAGAGTAAGCGAAAAGAAAGTAGAAGACAGTGAAAAGTATATATGAAAGTATGAATGAGAAAGATAATTATGAAAGAACGAATGTATGAAATGAACGAATGTGAAATGAATGATAATGATGTACGTTGAATGAACGAAAGTTAATGAACGAATGATGAAGGTAATAATGATGTTATCTATGTGTACGTACGATGTGTGATCACGTTCTATAGTATAGTATGATCTGAAAGGAAGTAAAGAACGTTTTAAATCGAAAGAAAAGTATGTTTTATTAAAACTACTTTGATGTTTCCAGTTGGCAGGTATGTTGCTGAGGATGGCACGGGGCGACTACTTAGTTCTTTTGGGATGACATCCATTGTTATAATGCTTTTGTAAGGGAATGTAAAATTATTTTGTAATTCGTTAACAACGTATTATTTTGCAAAAGCTATTATGTTTAAATGAAATGTATGTTTAGATGTTTCCGCTACAATGCTTTTACATAAGAAGATGAAAGTATATGTTTTATGTGCGATGATTGACCAGCTGTGAGGTGCCCGGGAATGGGGCCTTAGAATATATATATATATATATATGTGTATATATATGTATATATGTATATATGTATATATATATATATATATATATGTATATGTATATATATATGTATATGTATATGTGTATGTATATGTATATGTATATGTATATGTATATATGTATATGTATATGTATATGTATATGTATATGTATACGTATATGTATATGTATATGTATACGTATATATATATGTATATATATATGTATATATATGTATATATATAGGGATATTCAATTGAAAATCATAAATCTGGAAAGAACAAAAACAAAAACTTTAACTCTTCTACTATTTATTATATAAATATATCAAAATGCATGTAATTTTACTAATTTTAAGATAGATTTTTAAAGATC